>JANTFA010151762.1:267-11109 GCA_026413405.1 Phytosciara flavipes
TATACCATTTGAGGCTATGCACGAATGTTGTTCGGTTCGAAAAATAGCATCACTGAAGATAGTTTATCAAAAGAAGAAAATGATGATGTGCGTAGATGTAGATCAATTTGTTATTATTATGAACGAACCAATTTTCCGAAAATAACAAAAGTTTAAAAAAACATTTGAAGTTCATTGAACACATCTCAGAAAATAGATATAAATTGCGGTGTTCTTTCACAGATTTGAAGTGAAAAAAACAACAACTTATTTTCAAAGTGTAAGTCATTCCCGCGCACTAACCTCTACCTATAGTCACTGTAACTACACCTCAGGAATATTATTTTCGTAATATTTTCACATTGCCAATTTATTGAGTTATAATTGTAATAGTCACGAATGTCAACACCGAGTTCTTTTCCTGATTTTGCGGCAAATGTACTCAAATATATGTCTCAACTAATGAGCTTTGCTATTTCTCATCTACCTACAAGAGTAATATCATACGTTTAAAACAACAAAATATATTTAATTGATTTAAAGAAGTAGTAAAAAAATATCATTAATTACAGTAGGCTTCATAGAAAGCGAATAATTGGGTGTGTTGAAGTTGATATTATATGCTCGAAATACAATATTTAATAACAACAACACAAAAAAATAGAAACCAATAAATTAAATAAAAGGAAATTTGTGTGTAAATTATAACCTTCTGGGCCGCGTAAGCATTCCAATTCGATGGTATAGTCCCAGCAATCGAGACTGTTCAATCTGGATATGGGTGCTGGTGTCAAATCCGTTTCCCAAATGTCTTCATCATCCTTGGACGACGATGATGATAGTGATGTTTCGGGCGACAGTGATGACGAGCTCATTTTCAAGCGCCTTTTATCGATTGAATTATGGTGATTCATTAAGTGTCTTTTTGGCGATTTTCCTTCGTCTTAACTTTTTTTTTTCTTCAAATTGATTGAAGCTCAAAATGAATTGGCAGAAAAATTGGGAATAGTTTTATCTTATCAACTCAGCTGGTTTTAATGATATCTCACTAATTTTTCGATAGACTTGAACAGACACACAATTTCGTCGATAAGATATCACTTTTGGCTTCTTGTGAAAAATTTTTTTACTTTAAATTTTGATAAGTCCATTCGAAACCATTATACCGATTTGTAACTGCATTTCGTTTTTTCTTTCTTTCATTTAATACCTTGGTATTTATGCAAATCAGCAACACGAAATAGAGAGACGAAAAAGAAAAATTGTTTTCAAACAAAACAAAAAATGGAAACCGATTCAACGCCGTCCGACTGAACAATGTGAATTTTTCAGTAATAGAAAACGAAAAACAAATCGACAGCTAGCTCTATCACTAATAATATATGCTAACGTCTTTTCACTTAATGCACTTAATAAACTTTTTGGTGCGGCAACACAGAAAAAATATATCAAACCAACGAAGGAAAAAATGATGATGTTTCGTTAGTGAGCAAACAATTGAACCGTAACCCTAGCACTGTACTGTTGTGCTATGCAAATCTCAATTAAAATTCTTTCTTTTTTTTCACTTAATTAAATCTCATAGATAAAGATGTCCAACGAATTGGTCATTATACTCGCGCGGTAAATTCAAAAAAACGATGAAAATTCTGGCGCCTTTATTTTGAAAAAAGATTGCTCTTCGGAATTGTTCATAATTTTATTGGGATGACTTACAAGTCATCACTGTTTAACTGATATCAACTGATAATCTGGTTATATATATCTATCTATCGACACAAGATCAATTTGAATTTACATTCTTCGATCATTCAAAATTCGGCTCATTTAGATCATAACCAAAAACATTTACATAAAAGTTCTGTAAATATTTGTGCAACAATAAACAAAAATAAAACAAATTTAAAAATAAAAAACGCCGCACCGATGCACATTCACTGAATATCGAAGCACGACTGATTCAACTTTAAAGTTATTGCCTTTACGTTCGGATCGCTTTACAATATATGAATTTAATAACATTCGTGTGGTGAACGTGGAAACACAAATGCAAAGATAACCCGGCATCCATTCGGCGAGATTAGCCGAATTCCGTTTTGGTTACCTGTTCGGCTTTCGTTCGTGCAGGTTTTTCACATTGATCGTGATGGTAAAAATGTTAATGAAACAGGTGAGTGAATTTTAGTGAATTGAATTGTATGTACGGTATTGGTGGTATTGGTGTCTGCATTTTCTGTATGGCAGTGTACTGAACATTCTCAATGGTTGTAATGAAATGTTTGGTTTCGGTATAGAATATTTCTTTCGCTCGAATGTGAAAGAAATGGTTTTTTTTTGGGATAAATGTCGATTCTGATCGGAATAAGAGAAACTGGTTTATTGAGCGATAAAAGGCTTTATGGAATGTCGTTCATAAAAGTAAATTTTGATTTTCAGCTTTTCCATGTCGATTTATGAGTTCATAATGTCAGATCATTTGGTGTCTATTTTGGTATGGTTCACTACTCGGCTAGGGGTACGCTTAACGCAGAATAACATTTTCGTGTTAGCTTTGACGAAATTTCGATGGCTTTTTTCAATTCCCAGTAAGCACGATACACAAACTTTTCTTCTCTAAGATAAAGGAAATTCCCTTGACTGAAAGTCCGGGGTCTTACGCAAGAAAATGCGAGTTCTAGTAGCCAATCCGATAATAATAATCAAAGAGTCCGGTGGGAGGGTGTTGTATAGGGTACAATGGAAAATTTTATGGAAATCTTGGCACTAAGATAAGTTGAGTAAATATTGCTCGATCTGGATGAGTGCAATGTTGCATTATGCGCCTCAATTCAAGTATGAATCCTGTTGATATTATCCGCAGACGGGCTCATCTTTGAGAAATTAAGTAAAAAATCTTTGGTAATGAAAAATGCGATCATGGAATTTTTGTCACTACGATAAGTCAAGTAAATACTGCCTGATCAAGATGAGTGTTTGTTAGATGATTCACTTTAGCCCGAAAATAATCCATATTGATAGTGAACACTGTCCGGTCTATACACCTGAGAAATTGAACAAAGAACGTTCGACGCCTAAAATTTGGCTTTACATCAAGATAAAATCAGTAGAACCAACGATAAATTCTGTTTTGACGGGCTTTTGACGGGACTTTTGACATTGTCGAATTATCAGTCAAGGGGACCCGACTCGCCCTCAACGACGATAGTAAGTTATTTCTACTCGCAGAAACTACCAAAAAACATTTAACTTGCCCGAAGCGCCGACCATACCCATAACTGAGAGGTAAAAAAGTGTGCTTTGGTATCGACTTAATTTGGCTGGTGATCAAAATCAAGCAACATCTCAATCCTTCCTGTTGTGGCCAAAAAATTAATCAATAAATAATTGTCGGTGGATGAAATATGGCAACAATCACCGTGATGTGAAATATACACGGGCAATAATTTTGACTTTGTCACAACGATACTACGGTTTTTGCGAATGGAAACGAATTTTGTTTTGCGTTTTTTTTTGCATTCACCGGATGCTAGTAATTGAATGATGGATTTTATGAATGAAAAAGCGAAATTTATCTTAAGACAACATAGAATATTATGGTATTATTAGAGACACATTCCGATTGAGTTGTATACATGTATCACATTACGTTTTTTTCTTCTTCTGTCGTTGTTGTTTTATGGAAGAGAAAAAAATTGTGTGCAATTTCATGAGGATTTTCGCAAAGTCATAAAAAATATTTACAAGAACGAAATATCGAAATATAATTCAACGGTCACTTTGCAGTCACAGTTTAAATAGTTATGTCGTGGTCGTGGCTTGTTTTCTTTCTTTTTTTTTTAAATCTTATGAAGATTGGAACGTCGTGAGTGATATTTTTTTTAAACAACCAGCAAAAATCGGACTGTATTTTCATATACACCTCGATCACATACATAATTTTGGAATTTCAGACTTGTCAGACACTCCAGACTTTCCAACAAAAGTTTTTCTATTTTCAAATTTTATTTTTCATTGACTCAAATGTCAAATGCTGGAAAATAAAAGTCACCAGATATGTCCAGACACTAGATACGTAAACACTGGATGTGTGATCACTGAATGTCGCTTACGACAAAATGTACTGTTAGCACTAGACGGTGGGAACGCGAACAGGTGTGAACTTATCTACATAATTCAATAACAAAGAAGTTTCTAAATTTTTGACATACACTCGGCTCATCATAAGATTGTGCAACTCTTGTTTATCATGAAATAACCGGTTTTGTATAAAAAATATAGAAGCGAAAAGAGAGATAAAAAAGAAAAACCAAAACTGCACAATCTTATGATGATGAGAGTGTAGCTCTGTAAAATTTCGTAAATGTTTTAAAATTCTAGAAATGTTCGAAATTATTACTTTCGGCAAATCAGACGTTCTGCCGCGCCGTGAGATCGATTTAAAAACTAACAACAATCATGTTTTTAAGGGGTTTGAGCGAATTCGGTATTTCATTTGCATAGAAAGACCTTGTCAATGGGTACTATGAATTTTGAAAAATCTTGGGACGTCTAAAAATCAGTGAAAAATTTTGACGTGATTTATGGACGGCCCCTCATCACGAGGTTGCATAGATAACTATTATTCGTATCAGATAATGTAAAATGGATTTCAAATCGTTGCGCAAAAGGTGACTTATGGCTCTCGATGATGTAGTAAAAGATTTTGCTCAAAAAAATGTCGAAAATGCTTAGAAGTAAAAGATGTAAAGGTATGATATGCTTATCATCATAGCGAAAGGTTAAGACAGAACCGTACAAATATGTGATGATTCTGTCTCTCAAGAAAATGTGTTAAAAAAAAAGTTTTGAACTAAACTTTGGTTAAACTTAAAAATTCTTCGATTTAATAAAAATAGCTGAGAAGTCGCAAAGGTTATACCGATCAATGACAATCGAACCTATTTCAGCTCGAGTTAACAATCACCTCTTAGTTCTTTTCATTTTTTTTTCTTTTAGCATATTCGTGGATATTGTTTGCCTTCTATATTCAGTCAACACAGAAAGGTATCAACAACCTTTCATCTCGGTATCCATACCATTACAAAATAAACAACTCTAAAATTTCCATAGTCAAGTTTGTTAAATATGTGAAATCATGAAATACAATCTCCCGAAGAAAATAATCATACCGGTGATGAACAATTCAATTTAAAAAAAGAAGTGAATTCTCACCTTTTGTTATCATAAAATAGATCAAAACACTTTTCTTAGCATGATGGCTGTTTCTTATACAGGTTTTCTCACTTCTCCATGAAGATATTATGAATTTCAGATAGTTGCAGAGAGTAAGCGAAGATGGAATACATATTCATAGCGATCGTTGCCAAAGCATTTTTTACGACCATTTCGCAATCATGAAAAAATTTTGAATTTCGCTTTTATTTTCGCGTGAACTTATTTTGGTTTGTCATACTTAATTTTCGGTTCAATTATTCTGAATTCGTACGCAAAATTAGCGCAAGTCAGAGATATTAAATGAACAAAAACAAGAAAATTGTTTATCAATCAAAAGTATGAGCAGCGCATCTGTTTGTTGGTGCAAGGTCGAAAATCATCATTGTTTTGGTATTGCCAATGTGACTGTTTGAACGGAGTTGAGTTTAGAATTCAAGGTTCTGAAAGAATGGGTTGAGACACAAACATGTTCAAACGGTTCACTGGACTTTTTTTTCATAATTTTTTTGTTTTACTACAAACGTTCTCTGCTAAGTCACCGTCTTCGTGTCCAACTCGAAGGTGTCTTTTAAAACTTGTTCTCCCTGTCCTCTCAGAACCTTGGCTTAATCGACTCAAATGAATTTTTTTTAGAGACCAGAGAAACTAATAACGAAAAAATTGTGAGTTTTTTGGAAAAATGTTTCAATCGATATGTTGGAGATGAATGACAGACTCATGCGTAACGATTCTGCCAGTGCCGAACTGGCTACTGAGAGGTACATCGAAAGGAGCACCAATATACAAATTTTAATTAAAAAATAAAAGACGCAACGGCCTTTCTTGATTTCACCATACAATGTGACCAATGGCCTGAACTTTCCGTGCATTTTCAATATTAAATACAACCTTTCCACGTCTACCTTATGACCATTTATATTAGAAAATATATTTTCAGTGCATGGAAAAGGATTCATGTGAAGTTAACGTTATTTGCATATGATTGCCAAAACAACTAAATAAAGTCTTCTAATCAACGCCGTGTGTGTCTCGTTCAAAGATTATGTCATGCTATTTTATAGACATTTCGACTCACCCATCGTCGTGACGTCATTTATAAACTCTATTTGCAAATATTTGGCTTTTTTTTTGACTGATACAAGTTTTCACCTCAAAGATAAAAGCAAATTCTTCCACAAATACGTAATGGATCAACAAGATCACTATCTGCGATTAATAATAATTTATCGTCCGTATGAGTCAACAGCGGTCAATTACCATAATCTGCATCTTCAGACCCGTACGAAGTACGACGGTCTTATGATTTTGCTCTTACGTTTGTAGCATGTCGAATTCGAATCCCTGAGTAAGGGGGAAACCTTGAAGAAGATAAGAGGAACCCGTACGAGTAGTGTACAGCATAAATAGCTAGGTGCCTGTAGAAACATTTTAAAACTGCTCTGCAACATTGCATCTTCAGTGAGTGTGGAGTTTTTCGTCAATGTGTCGAGCGAGGGGCAGATAATCGTGTATTTTGAGTGCAATTGGATTTTCTCATCTATTTCAGAGGTATTTCTTGCATTTTTTAAGGATTTTCGAATGATTTTCAAGGATTTTCTTCAAATTAAAAAAAAATTGAGGATTTTCTACGTTTATCTGCCCCTCGGTGTCGAGTAAATTTCATCCGATTTTCATGATTTTTTGTCTGTTTGAATGATGGACCGTAAGTCTGTAATGCAGCCGCCATTTTGGTCTTCAGTATTTTTTGCGAAATTGCTGTATGCAATTTTAACAAGGGATGAGTTCAAAGAAAATAGCCAATAGATGCAATGTTGCAACGCAGCTCTGAGATGTAAGCCTTTTATGTATAACGAGCCAGAGGTTGAACCGCATTTCTTGAGCCAGAATGAAACAGAATGAATAAGTCCGAGTAGGCGCCAATCGGTCTAAATCGTATGATTTCATGCCAAACAAATGAAGCAAACTTAAACTGCGCATTACACAGAGGGCGGCAAATGCCATTCAGTCCAAAGAAGTGCGCCAACCGCAACGAGGTATAGTGTCGTACACTTTACTCTTACGGGTCCTCGTTATGCTTTTTGATTAATTCAATTCAAAAACCGAAACCTGGGCCTGGTCAAACAACTAATTCGAAGCAAATACCAATTCTTTTTCATGAATGATTCAACTCCCCCTATACTCAATGAAATTGTGAGATTTTATTTATGGATCAGTATCAGATCAGATTCATCAATATAAGCCACTGGTAAATAAACGATGTCAGATGAAATTGTTCGTGTAGGTCAAATGTATACCACACACACACACACACACTTATTTATGCACAAGTTAGTTAATCGGATCTTACTACGAAACGAAACGATCTTATTTTCTTCAATATAAATTCGTATTATATTCAAGCCCAGCAGAGGTATGAGATGCGATTACATGATAATTGTGAAAGATAATTTTTTCCACGATTTTTTCTCTTCATTTTAGATGAGAGTTGAGAATGCAAGTGCTTCCTCTAGGTTTACACTCTATGGGTTACATGGCTATTCTGATTTCATTTAACTAATATAACCTCCATATCTATCAGTTTTATACTGTAAACGGCGTACACCATCATCATCATCACTAAGTAAATTAGTTATGCATAATGGGGTTATTGTTATTAACATTTCTCGATGGTAAACTTTTCCTTCTTTATTGCTTTATTGTGTGTAAGAAATCGGCTCAAAACATATTATTCTAAAACAATAATCTTGTATTACGGTGTCTTAAAATGATTTTACTGACTGATTCACATCACTTTTTTTGGGCTCAATTATTTTTCCACATTTTATGCGGATTAATAAAATGCAAATGCGATAAACAAAACTGTTCTCTGAAACAAATCTTTTGTCAAAAGGAGAAAAATAATTTTTTTTTTCTTCAAAAGCTGAGTTAATCTCCGAATTAACAGAACAAAAAAGAGTTAACCAACATTCACAATTCAACATACATCAAGGGAACTTCTACACGAAAAAAGGTCCAGCCACATCGTTTTTCGGGCCGCACTATAATGAGAAAATGTTTGATGGCCATCGATAAGACTAATGTACATCACGCCAGCAAACGACAATTTAAGTTTTTTCACCATTGCTTCAAACACACTTGAGTAACAAAGAATATCGTGTCGCGACATATCTTCGACTTGGTGCAGCAATCGTTCAACCTCATAAATAAGAGCCTTTTTGGCTCGTAAGTATTCAAATTCGGTAGGCAGAAACGAGACCCAGACATGAGTCAGCAAATGATATAATTCAGTGAGGGCTGAAATCAGCACAAGTTCCTTGTAAAGGTGTAAACGATGCAGTAGAGCAACTGAAGATGGCCAGACCACGCTGACATAGGGCCAGTGCTGCTACCTGAGCAAGACACATGAATCATAGCGCTCATTTTTAGCCTCGTTAAAGAACAAAACTTAGTTAATACCGCCGTTCAAAGAACAATTGTTTGTTACCAAAATGGCATTTGGTGGGAATTTTATGAAAATATGTCTGTTCCATCGTACGGTAAAAACGACTTTTGACAGGCCGAAAAACACCGAGCGTCATCCAAATGAGCAAACATAACCACAACGTAAACAAATTGGCTTTGTTAAAACTTCAAAGTGAGGTTGTGTTAGCGTTCATCGGGATGACGATTGACATTTGCAACGACCTTGGAATAGACCTATAGTGAATACTGTTTATACCAATGACAGTTCTATGACATTTGAGAATAACAAAAGAACGATGAAAGAGCCCTCTTTTGAAAGCAGCTGGCTGTATTGCTTAGATGTGATTCGATATCTGCACAATCTCAGCATTTAAAAATCGAGATCGTCAGTTTCAAGTTATAATATTCTTGCCCATAAAACATTTTATCGAAATATCCTAGTTTCTGATGTTTAATAAACAAATTGACGTTAAGTAAATGAAGAATGCACATGAAATAAAAGCTGCATCAATCATCTACAATATAACCTAGCTACAGATTTGAATAACGTTAGAGAGCAATAGATTTTTAGAGAACTAAACGATGTATGGGTCAATGATTTACGACTTTATAGAAATCGGACATCAGTTCACTTGTGTCTCAAAGCAAAGTATATAAATCAAGGAATTCGAATTGTAATTAGTTGCGACGAAGTTACATGTTGTTGTTCTCTAATAATTGCAATAACTGGTACCTCCAGGACCCAGTGAGTAATAAGAGTATTTTTCCAATTCAAACAATATATAAACGAAGCTCGCCGCGCATATAAACATCATTACATATTTCATTTATTATGTTAATGAAGTCATGGTAGTTAAATTATTCAGCAGACTGCAATCTTCGGCTCATAAAATATGAACTGAGAAAATGTAGAATTAAAATGTTTGCTATAGGTTCAAATAGTAATGACACATAAATATGATGTCGATAAGTCGGCTGATGTGAACTCAAAAATCGTGAGATATAAAGTGAGGTTTTACTAACAGTAGCGGGAGGGGGTGATACTATATTCAAGATTTTGAGTAAACTATTTCACGTAACAATGACACAAACGGTGGAAGTGATTGAAGTATAATTGAATCATTTAAAAACACTGGATCACCGACTACGTAATGGCGATGCAATACGCTTACATTCACTGAAATTTGTCCGTGAGTAAGAGGTTATTCAATGTTTAATCTCTACATTAAAATGGAAAATGATCGAACAAATTTTGAATGCTGGAAAAGATCTGACAAAGCGCAATTGGAAAATATTTTAGAATGAAATCTGACAGCCAAAACTTGTGGCAGTTAACCACAGAATATGGAAGTAGACAGAATAGAAATCAGAAGACTGGTGATGTTTGAGGGCGTCAACTTTAATAACTGGAAATTTTGAACAGAAGCAAGGCAGCTATCTGATAGCTGCCTTGACAGAAGTGATTTTAAGAGAATATGGCATTGACGAATTCTTAACGAGAGCAAGTGGAGAGTACGATGAAGCTATGGCGATGGCGGTTGATTGTGAATCGGCAGCAGCTCGAGCGGAAAAAATAAATAAAATTGATGCCCCAGAGAAGAAGGAAGGATGTTGATTCAACGTATTGGCGAAAATTACCTCAAGTCAAAGACAAAATGAATCTGAAAGAGATTTGGTCAGCACTGAGTGAGGTATTTGAACGCAAAGGTGTTGCAAGCAAAATGTTCTCACGACGCAAACTTCTGACTTACAAAATGGAAGACGACTATCTCGGAAATCATGTGTTGAGATTTGATACGTTGGTGTTGTTGGGAGACTTGAAAGCTGCAGGCGCTAAAATAGACGAAGAGGATGTGGTCTGTCAACTGCTCGTGTCCCTTCCAAGTAGTTTTGAAACTGTCTCAACCGCATTAAAGAATTTATCAGCGGATAAACTCACATTGGATTTCGTTAAAGGACGACTACGGGAAGTCAACATCAAACAACCATTACATTACAGTATGCTCGTACGAATTCTGATTCACTTTATCAAAGCCAAATTGATATTCTTTCCATATATATCCGTACATCCTACAACATAAAATCCATCGAATGATTTTATTTCAGCCACTTGTCTAGAACTCTACCTTTACAATTGAAACACTTTACTTGGGGATTTTGTCCCCCGAACTTATCGTTCGACAATTT
>JANTFA010151773.1:0-11109 GCA_026413405.1 Phytosciara flavipes
TTTTTTTATAACGCTACGCTCGCATAACGTTTCACTGGCGTATCAATATTATTTTGTTGATAAATGTAACGTTAAATTTGATTCGTTTTTGTAACGTTACGCCAATGTAACAAAAAAATAACGATAAAATTAACGTTACTCAGGATGCCTGATGTAAGGAATTCAATTTTCTGCAGGATTTTTGAGTGATTTTAATTTAATTGACTAATATTAATATTTCCGGACAAAATGTTTTTAGGGCGAGGGGATTGGAGTTGGGAATGGTTTTATGATGCAAAGTGAATCTTAAATATTTTCTTTCCATTTCTAATCAATTATTGAAACAACAATACAGTATACCACTTACATAAATACACTTAAAATTGATCAGTCCATTTAGTATGATTTTTATGTTTTATTTTTACTTACTCTTTTAAAATAGATAATTATTTAAAGCTTGAAAAAGATAGTTAAAAATTTAAAAAATTTAAACAAAAAACAACGGAATTCCTTAAAGTATTTTTGAAAAAAAAAAGAATTATCTAAGTCGATACAAGAACCAACACGTTTCATCTTCCGTGAAAATTGGTTGTCAGCCATTCGTCTTTACATACTAGACGTGCTTCACACCAAAGTTGTTGTTCAAATGGAATTATCTACAACGAATTGTCAGCATATCGCTACGGAGTACATTATCTCTTTTATTGTGATGACACAAATTGCACCGACATACAAGTTCCATAAAAAATTGAATGAACAAAAGCAAATGGCTCCATATACAGCGTCATAGGCCTTTCCGAACAATAAAATAAATTACAACGAGACCCATTGTAACACTTAGAAGGGAATGGCAGTCTAATTCTGTATTATACTATTCAGAAATTGTAGTGCTATAAGAAGTAGAGTAAACAAAAAAATTTTCAGGTTTTTCATTTCCGCTTTTGTGTTCATCTGAGTGTCGTTCTTGATTATTTATACAACTGATGGAGACTGGTAATCGGTTATGCACTCGTTTTCTCTGGTAAGGGTTCGAGGAATTCTAGCTCTCAGGAAAATATGTAATATCACTATATCAAGAGCTCATATCCATCGATAAAAGTGATAATTTTTTAGAAGCTCTGTCATTTAAACAGTTGCCCTGGGCAGGTATACTACCTCTAGAACAAATCTACCTCTGCTGGTCGAAAAGTTTTGATAGAGGAAAACGCTCTAGAATGACTCTTGAAATAATTTTGTATTACCAGCTAACTCCGATCAAATCTACAATCCTTAAGGTCCTTAAGACTATGAAAACTTCGAGAACTTCGAGAATGGTACGAATCAGTACGAATTAGAAGCAGCATTCATATTGAAGTTTATTTGTAAGGAAAGGAGCAATGAAAATTCTCATTTCCCTGTGGTTACTATAAAAGATCATTTCCAAGAAGTTTGGAATCGAAAATTGTTTCTTGTCATCAATCGATCCGAAACGTTTAAAATTTTTGACATTTATTTTAGTTTTACAAAAACTGACGTCATATACAGTGTGTATTTGAAACTTGGCAGAATGAGACGAAGGGGTACGGTGGTGTATAAAATCGACAAAAACTTATGAACGGCCCCGTAATGTGTATGTCCTTAGTGTATGTTTAGTTTAATTCACGCCGTACTGAATTGATTAATGAAGAAATGATTTGAAAAATCAATTTCAACGCACTCTAGCATTAGAATATCGCGAACATGTCTAGTGCAATGCTGCGATTGCGAAGGTAATTGTGCATTTCTTTTTAAATTTCGAGATCTCTGATATCTATTTTCCAAAATCGGTTTTTGTGTAGAGAAATGAGCGATGACAGGTAATTTCAACGTCCAAATGCAGTACTATACTTGACCGGAGTCGTGTAGGCCTTGTCCAATGTATTGCAATGTATTGAAACGCATCGTGATATTTTCGCTAAATCTGATACTTTGTTTGTTTGAAGTGTGAGATCTACTAATTCATTTGTTGTATCATAATATTTTTCTATTATAATGAATAATACGTGGAGCTAATAGCTCATTTTGATCATCGTTACCGATAAAAAATGACTACCCCGTTAACGATAAGGGTATTGACGTTATCTTTCTCAACTCTGAAATTGAAAGTCGAAATGACATAATTGTCAAGGGGCCATTCACAAATTACATACACATCACCCCCCCCCCCCTCCACGACAAAATGTATGGAGAAAATTTTGAAAAATTTACAAAACGAACGCTTTTGTCAGACTCCTCTCCCTTAGGAGCGTGTGTAATTTGTGAATGACCCCCAATATGAGTTCAAAATACAGTTTAATGAAGGTGGAGATTCTACAAAATCAGTATATCGAATACAGAGTTCCGTTTCGTAAAGTTAAGTATTTTACTAATTGTTTCTTATGGTTTCCACAACTTTTTTTTCTACTCGACATAATCGATTCAATCATCGTCAATGCCAATGCGTCAATTCGTCAATGTTATTATGAAATGATGAGTTGTTAATTTAAATGTAATCGTACTTTTAGGAGAATTCTTTTCCATCAATTTCAAATATGTGAGCAATTTACAAATTTATTTTTCCCTTTTGAATTTAATTTATTAATTTCGTCCATCGGTGTTTTTCTATTCATTTTTTTAATGTTTTTTTTTTTAACTCGGTGTGTATAATTTAGGTCATGTAGAAAACCTTTTGTTTCATTCATTTACTTTTTTCCCATTTTATTTCAGTTTTTTAATTTTTAATTTTTTTTTATTATTTATTTTACAGTTATATTGGTTTTTAATATTCAATTTACACATTTATGTTATTTATAATGTACAAAGTCGATATGTTTATATGAAAAAATTGTTTTGCAATTCATATTTTCGCGTCGCGTTTTTTCTTCTTGTTTATTTTAATTTTTCATATTTTAGGAAAATGCAATTGATGCATTGATGATTTCGTAAAATGGTCACGGGACGTTAAATGATAATTTCAATCACATTTAATTAGTGAAATATTTCAAATGTCGCAAAAAACTTTTCGCTTTATTAAATTCAAAGCATGTTATATTGATCGATTCTAACAGTTCTGTGATTTGTGAACCGATACAGACTTCCACAGCGATCCACGGTGAGCTTCAGTAGTAGTTTACATTGGATGCTGCGGAAGTAATTCTGAAAAATTCTTAAATTCCGAAAAATTATTGAAATTTTCTAAGGAATTCTGAAAAATTTTCGGAATTCCTAATAATGAGCACTGACATGAGTAAACTATTTTGTGATAAAAGCAAACTCACAAGCTTCGGTAACTGTCTTTTTGACAATTGTGTAGTTTGCAGATCCGATCCGAAGGCAATGTATGCAACTACACTCTTGCCGAAAAACAGTTACCGAAGCAAGTCGCTCAAAAACACACACGTGAGTTATCTTTTGGCATAAAATTGTTTCCGTATTAATGAATTACGTAGCAGCATCTGATGTAGTCTGGCTTACTGATGCCTGCCAGACGCGAAATTTTACATGTTCAACTTTCGCATGGGACAGGCAATGAAAAACTTTCTCAAGTAAATTTCTTTTCTATGGTCCTATGCTACCTCATTTCCTCGAAGCGATCCTAATTGATTGAATAAAGTTTCAAACTTATCAGTTATGAGCAAAGGAGTGTTTCTGTTATTGTATCGGTCTGAGAGGCAAGTGCGATGAATTTTTTTATTAGATTCTTAAAAGGTGCAACATTTCATCATGCCGTCACTTCAATTGGCAATCTCACTAGTCATACCTTGTTACCTGTACAAGTCTAGCGAATCACAAACGAAATGAAAGTCAAAAATTTACTGTCATTATTCGCCTCATCAACAGACACACTGACACAATTTTTGAGTCTTTTCAAAATTTTCGTATGGTGGGTAAGAATAAGTATCATTCGTTCATAATTAAGTATATGTGTAGTATGCTTGAATAGGTACTCAGGTTATTTGAAAACAAAATGTTTGACTGAAAGCTCCAGGTCGTGGAACAACGCACTTTTCAACCAAGTAAAAGGTGAACGCAAGCACAATTTTCGTTACAAAAATTCTCGTAAAAGGAGGAATTAGGTTGATGACATGGCAAACAAATATTTGTAGCACAAAAATTGCGCGTGTGAAATTGTAGAAATTTATTTCCAGGATACAGTGACTAACATTTAAAAATCAGCCACTAATCTTTAGGTTTTCCTACTCGTACGCGATCAGATATGACAAAAACAGCAGTATGATGTTAACGAGCCTTGACGTATTAAATACTGAGAAATGTTAAATATATCGAAAAACAATAATTCGTTGGCAGTTTCTAAAAGTTAGTCACTGTAGAGTTGTTTTGGCAACGTGTATCTGGTACACCTCCACAAAACCACTCTTATTCGCGCACAGCATCATAAAAAATATTTACAAAATGTTCTATATGTTCAGAAGTCGTATATTGGTTTTGAAATCATAATTTCCTCAAATTTCCTCAAAATATAATCCAAATCGTTGAGTATTACAATGCTTTGACTTTATTTAAAAAACAAACAAACAATGCGAGTGGTGGAGAGCACACATCAGAGACCATACAGAAACTAATTTCGTGTAATATGAAAGGTCAGGTTTCGTGGAACAGAGAATTTTACAAATGTTGTCAGTAATTCGGAATAACCGTAATAACAAATAAGTAGAAATTAAAATGAAAACCAAGCTATTATTGACGTGGGTGTTTTAATTTTGAGCTTATATCAATTTTATTTCCCAATCAGTAAACCCGCAATATTACATTGAATTTTTAGGAGTTATTTGAATTTCAATTCGGGGCGTACATAAAGGACGTCTGCGCCTAGGGGGAAGTAGTATTGCCAAAAAACGAACGACGCATTGTGACAGAGCATAGCACATGAAAATTAGAAGGCTATATTTGACGTTACAAATTAGAGTGTTCATGCTAGTAAGCAGAGCTGTGGATAGAGTGAAGAAAACTGAAATTCGTACGTCTACTTTTCCTTGAATTTTTTACAAGTTTTTGTTAGTCTTAGCTGCAGATATGAGTCACTTATTTCCGACATAGCAATATGAAATGAAGCAGTACTTATCAAAGCATGCTAACCTCTTGCTTTGGTATTAACCAAATCATTTCCCTCAGGCCGAGCAAACAACCACATTGTGATAGGAGTGGGTAGGCGTCAAAATAAGCTGGAAAAAAAGTGGACGTCCTTTATGGACGGCCCCTAATGAGCTTTAATTAATTTTGTATGAAAGTTGTTGAAATTTCATTGGCCAAAAAAATCGCCTGAAGCTCTGATTCAATTAAAATTATTTTTCCGAAAAATTTCTACAATCAAATTTTAATATGAAACTCTACAAAAAAAAAAACAAACGAAATAATTGCACGATTACAATCCAATTTGTAGCATTCATTCCACATAGTATCGCACTGTAATTTACGTGTAATAAATAGTGTTCGTAACGCATGTGGAATGAATAGATAGAATTGGATTGATAATGTCGGTTCTTATAAATCTTAGACGATGAAACCAAGATAAAAAAAAACCTAAAACGAAATTTCGCGGTCTACCACAACCCAGAAGATTATTATCATAATGGGTATGAGATGGTAGGCGGGACCATGAAACAATTCGCAGAAGCATCAATGAACGTCAGAGCGCCTACATACAAAATTTCATTACATTTCGCTGGTTAAATAATCCGGATAGAAAGACCGTGCCAGAATAATTAAGATCAAAGTCAAAGCATTTCATATTGATCGATTTTGACTATTATGAGGAAACTGTGATTTCAACTTCCATAGCGACCATTTATTTGAACCATTTGTGAAGTTCTCATAATATGTTCCTACAGCGTAATCGAGCTTACGCGCTTGTTCGTATTACTTGTTTACGCCTTGTTTATGCCTTGTTTACTCAGATAAAATAATGTGTTGAAAAAATGGTTCAAATAGGAAAGTCTATAGATCGGTATACAAAATAATAACATTTGAGTTTGCAATTCAGTACATTTTCTGACATTGCCGTGGACTCCCACACATAGAAAATGTTCTTCGTTACGAGGCCAAGCATCAATTACGCGCGTTCTACAGAGGGGAGGGGAACTTGACAGAAGCTTCATGAATTTTTGAAATTTTCTCCATTCATTGTGACGTGCAAGAGGATGGTGGTCTTAATTTTGAGAGCGCGCAATTTGTTAATGACTCCTAACACTCTAAGGGGCTGTTCACATATTACATCACAATCCGTGGGTAGAGGGATACAGCTTAACGTGATGGTTCTAACAAATTTGGGTCACGTTTAACTCTTTTTTCGTGACATGGGGGCGTGACGGAGGAAGGGCCAAAAATTCCATAAAATAGCGTGACGTAATGTGAACAGCACCTAAAAAGATTTTCAAATTACGATTTCCTCAAAATAATCGATCGATACAATTTTGTTTGACTTTAAATCTCTAATCTAAAACTCTGACCGAATATTGGGAAATCTGTTAGTTCTACAACGTTTTCAGTACACTAACCAATAACCAAAGCATTGGAAAACCAGAAACCAAAACAAAGCAAACGAAAAACGAACTTCAATTCCATTCCATAGCAAATTTATTTCTGCCGCCAGCCGTTAAAACGAATCTATCAGCAACAGTTCTTTGCCCATTGTTTTTTTTTCTGTAAAATAATGATGGAACCAATTTTCAGCAACCAAAGCTTTAACGTATCCAGGGAATCCACTTTTTTTACACTTCAATTCCAGGAAATGCGTTTCGGTTTGTGCACTCAACTGTGTGCACTTATATTTACAGCAGCACGTAAATTTCAATGTGTCTGAACGGTGATTTCACAAAGTCTAGTCATCAATTCACCTAAACTATTATAGTGTACCATGATAGTGGCACAAATTATTCGTATTTTGTTGCATTTAATGCGTAAAATTGACAAGGAGATTTTGTGAATACAGCTTCCGCCTATCCGCTTTCAAACGTTACATTATTTTATGCACGACACAATGTGTGTAGATTTTGTAGATTTCTTGTTGATAATTAATATTGTACCGAGCGTTGACGTTGAATCCGTATCTAGTATTTTGAATGCATTCGAAATGTGAAATGTGTTGAGTTGAATTTGTATCTGGATATTCATAATGTTGTCAAGTACAATTACATTGAACCATAGTAGATATTTGCATCACATGGACCGAAACAACGAAATTGCGTGAGTTCGTTTTATGTTTCGATTCTGTAACCGCAACTATTTTTTGTACGACGTTTCACAAGTAAGTGAGATTTCGCGAGAGTAGCCAGTCTTATTTTGTTGCGTGCTGACTTCCATATTGAGACGGTCTCGCGCCAATAATATTTGAATTTTCATAAATTCTTTGTCAAATCACCTCTACCACCATATAATGATGGCCGTGCCACACAATATGAGTGATGTACACACCATATTCCATTTTCCATACGATTTGACAGATAAAATGTCAAACAATTATGAGATATGACAAAATGTATGAAATATTGGCTATATTGTGTGTATGTTTGTGTACGATTGTGGCAAGGGCATAACTGTGCGTCAAAACAGAAATATTTGCGTTTCTTCTTGATTTGACGGTGTGAATTAACGAGGGACAGTGTCAAATAGTAACTCGTTGTCGACTTCAACTTTGACTTTTTGAAGTTTATATTCATTGGCAAAAACAGTGATATTAATTGATCATTTGACTCACTATTATCGTACATTATCGCCGTTTTTGTGGACGTTTGAGGAATGAATTAAATTGGTCGATAAGCTTGCATACTCTGCTACATAACTTGCTACGGTTATTCAGTTATTGTATTTGACGAACCATATCATAATCGATAGTATTGACTTTTCGTTAAGTATTGACTGATTCGCGTTATTTCCTTTGTTTATATACTTTGTACAGATACAGATACATACAACATACTGGCGACAAGCTTTTGCATCACCTACGTACTGGCGACATGGAAAATTCACCCGAAACTTGAGTTCCTTCTCACTATACTGACTTCTTCGTATGCTGAAACCGTATGTTTCGCTCCAAGGAATGTTGAGTCGAAGAAACATCGTGTATAATTTCATTATTACAAAGCGAATGGTTTCGAATAACTTTGGGGCGTGCTTTTGTGTGATTTTGTGTCCTGGCACTTGTAAACTCATTTGTATAATGCATCCACATACAAATGTGTAGTGGAAATTTTTGGTGAAATTCAATTTTACAGAAATAATATTCCGGAATCATTTCTCACGTGCGAATACCTAAAGAAACTCATCTGGATACAATCGAAATCGATTTCAGACGTGAAATATATCAGACCGTAAAACAGATTTTATCGTACCATCTGAAATGAGTTTTCGTTACATTAATGAACATGTAATCAACAAAAATTCTCAATATAAAATTGATTACGTGTGCAATTTGACTTAACGGCATCCATTAAATATGCAAGATGGGTAATAAAAAGGCATACAATTCCAATGTCAACTCTCAAGAAAACATTGAAAATACTATCCCATCTCGATAAAAAAAGGGAAGAAATTTATGGCACCCAGTCTGTCCCCCCAATCTATATAATATACCAACGTTACACTTCATTATATCAATTTTAATGTCTGGAAACGACCATAAAAACTGCTGATCATTGAATGCTTATAAAAGATTAATTTATAGTCTCATTAAATTAGTTTTAATAACTCAACCATTTCCGTTCCGTTGCCACCATTAAAATAAAACCATTTCTTTCTTTTGCATGCCGTGTTATAAAGGGCTTATACGTTTATATACTCTTACCAGTTCACATTAAAACCCCCATACCGAAATTCAATTAAAACCCGCCAAAAACCCATAAAAGCAGTGTTATCACAACTCCTTCGAAACATTCGCCAAATTAGACACGGCATTTAGATAATAAAGAATTTTCCCGGATGATGAGATAGTGGCACAAAAAGACACAAACATTTTGATTTGAAACGGTAAAAGTTCTTCGTTTTAATTAAAGAAAATTTCGTTCAACTCAGTGAAATGTTTCGCTTTATACTCTTAACATCCATGCTTGCTTTTGCGTCAGTAGTGAGAGCCGAAAAAAGAATCGTCGGCGGCATACTCCGAAGTAAAAAAAAAACTGGCGGCTAGCGGCTAAATAGTCTAAGCCGTCTGACGGCGTTGGTGAAAAAGTCAGCTGGCGGCGGCTGAATTCCAAATTTTTGTTTTCAATTTTTCAATAAATTAAAAAAAGGACCGAAAAATGCTACAAGTAGGGGTGCGTGCATATGAGGAGATTATTTCCAAAACGTACTAAATCCATTACGGGTGCCTAAAAAGAACAAAAGAATTGCTTACGCAGCCCATTGTTCTAAGGGTACCTGAGTCCTAAAGACGCTCCCTAGTTTGTACTAGCACGTTACTGCTAGGGAAGCGAAAAAGGAAATAGATTTACCATTAATGAGAGAATCAAATGATGCCTAAATAATCTTCTGTGTGGATTTAAAATCGCTTTCGGCTTTGTTAAACGAATGACGAACGTTCGACCATGAAAGAGGTTGCCGCAGAGGGTTGCAACAACAATCCAGCGCTAACATATCACGCACACAGCTTCACAAAATTGGAACAAACGTAATTGACAACACTTTGCAAATTGTATGGTAACGGATAACGGTTCACGTGATGGAAAATGTATTTTTTCGTGTTTCTTGTGACAGAAAATTCTAGTTTTAAAATTTTTAAACAATTATAAAGTTTTTTTCTTCGAGTCAGGTGACCCTAACTTTCAGAGGCAGCTAATGGCGTCCGCCAAATTTAAGCCTTTCAAAAATCGCCAGCGAATACACTTTTAGCCTCTAGCCGCCGATGTTCGGTGGCTGGATCATGGCGGCTTTGACGTCTGCGCTAGCTCTACACTTTTACTGGTTTAACTATTCAAACCGAATGTGTGTGGACGCTTTTCATTTTTCCTATTAAATCCTGCAGGCTATTAAATATTTAATTTACATTGATGTTTGTTGTAGTAAAAGCAAATATTTGTGATGAATTTGACCACATTACAATATTTAATTAGTTTATCAGGTAACCACACTGTAGATGCACAGCGTAGAGTGGTGTTTAACGCGATAATTGTATCTGAAAATTTTTCACATTTAAAATTTTCAACTTTATTTTTATAACGTAGCGTTGGGGGCTTGTAATTACATCTCAATTGAATTAATAGTAAATTTTTATTTCAAGCGCTTTTTTTGTAGCACAAACAAAAACTGATTTCTGCTCTTGATGTATGTTGTTCACATTATAATTTGTCAAATTGATTCGGCAGTGTCGGTTGGTAACATTTTGAACGCCTCAATCTAATTTTGCAAAACTCAGAAAATTGAATGTTATTTTTGATGGAATGAATTGGAATTCTTTTGATTAGACTAACTGTAGAATTATATCGGGTTTTCCAATTTTCATATGCATAGCTAACGACAAGTATGTTCATCTCTATTGAGTTATTCATACGATAGTGTCCATAAATGACGTCCACCAATGATTCGCCATTTCTGACCTCATATCTATCCTTAATCCACTCTCCACAAACCATTCTAATGGATGTTCAAAATGGAAGATCCAACATTTGACTTTCATTTTATCTATGATTCGCTAGAGATGTACATGCAAAAGGGTACGACTAGCCTCTTGAGCCACTGTCGCCTGATGGGATGCGGCTTGGCATTTATGAGAACTTTCGTAGAGATAAGAGATTATTTCCACCTGTGTTTCAGTTTGAAACAGTGGCAGAAACGTTCGCTTGGTGAGCAATCCAATAAATTCGAATTTTAATTTTAATGAAATTATCTTTGATCTTTTCTTCAACCTAACAAAGGTGCAGCACTCAACGGATCAGAGAAATTGCGGATCCACAGTCCTGCTCAATAGAAACCAAGTGTGTCGTATATATTCACAGAACTCACTTAGCTTCCCATTGAACTTCAAAAATTTATAATTTTTTTCATGTCTCTCGAGTGTCAAGTGAAGTAGATGAGCACTTGAATTTTAAATATTTTCCTGTCTCACAGTTGAATAATTGTTGCAAACTAAACATTATCGTACCATGAAACAGAAGTTTCAAACTTTCCTCCAAATGTCTGATC
>JANTFA010151784.1:0-11108 GCA_026413405.1 Phytosciara flavipes
GCGGTCCAGATGTCGTCAGGACGAATGGCCAGGTTGTGGTGGTTATTGTAGCACTCGATTGCAGCCCAGACAAATCCATTATCGCTAGCCTGAACTCTAGGAGAGTACTGTGACTCCATCAACACTTCCGTACAGTGATTTTGGTTGAACATATTCGATTGAGAACTAATTGATGTTTTTGTTTCGGTGAAATTCTTGAAACGCTCAGGCTCCTTGTCGGAGACTCGGAATTTTGTGGAAGAACTCGCCGCGTCGGTCATTGTGATTCAAAGGGATGGGCTCAGTCAACTTCTTGCGTCGTATTTTGTATGACTCCCAAAGCCGACTTCAACGCAGTATTAACTGGTATTGTACATGAAGAAGATCCAATCTTATTTCGTTATGCACATATAATTTGGCTTGCTTTTGATCCATATGTACAGAGAATAGAAGATAAATTCGTTTGTTTTTGTATATTTAATCACTCATGAATCGTTGATGGCTTGGCTTCCATTCTATATCTCGTTGCTGATAGGATTTTTTGTAATTCCACCATTATCAGCACTTTTTACTTGTAGACTTGCAAGGATTTTTGTCGGGTGACAACATGAAAGCGGACAATCTAATGATGACTATATATTGTATGTATGAGAAGGCAAAGGGCTCAATCAGTGTCATTTTTGCTTATTGTGATACGATCCAACACATTTTAACTTTTAACAATTTTTATTTTCGTTGTGAAGCTGGGTGTCCTTTTTGAACTAGTGCAACAAAGACATTTCTGGTATTTTTGTCGCAACAGGCCGTAAAAGAGTGAATTTGTCAAAACATTGTCGTTCTATGCAGAATTTTGATAGTACTTGAGAGGGATAGAAAATGGAAAGAGACCGAAACGTTCAACTAATCTACAAGTATAAATTATATTAAGCAATAGCATGAGTCATAAATATTGTTTAAATTTGGGTAAAAATAAAAAATTTCAATTGATGAGACTGCAGTGGGGGTCCTGTCGTCCTGTGATTTTTACTGGCTCAGCCTCAATTTGCGTTTCTTACAAGAATTCTCGTCTGAAATATATTTGAATTGAATATGACGTCATAATGCGTAGTTCAAAGGGAAAAACTCACCATCGGCAGTCGACTTCAAAGAAATGCTCCAGCCAATTTGTGGTTTCAGAGTACAGTCATCTTCAAGAACCTCAAAACCAGTGTGACCCGCTAGCATTGCACTTTCATATTCGTTGTGTTCATCGACAATTTTAACATCAACGGCAACGACACCAGAAGGAATCTTCGCCGTGTCAATTAATGGCCAGGGTCCTTTATTCCGCTGACTACTACGATCCGTCCAGTTGCCTTCCACATCAAAAACTGCAAATGCCGTCAACCATCCACTTATGTAGCTAGAACCAGAACCACCCCCCGAACGATTGCAAATACGATTCCAGAATTCGATGTTTGGCTTATTGTTCTTGGCGGCAATGAACTCATCTAGAATTGGCACCAACATATCGTACCATTCGTCCAACTTGTATTCCTTCAGCTTTTCTAGTCGATTTCGGATGCTTTGCCAATCAGCTACTGTGCCTTCTAAAGTGACGTATGGAATGCCGCACTTAAAACAAACGGCGTAATCGAAGTATTTTTTCATAGTTGCCATGAAGACAACTCCACAAGAAACGATGTCCACGGTAGTGGTCGTAGAGAAATTTGGCAGAATCCAATCTTTCACCGTTTTATCCACGAGATTCTCGTCGATTTTCTCCGTCATTTTGGTCACAAATAGATCGTAGGGTGCAGATCGAAGTGATCCACCGATAGCAACAACAAGTGTCTTCTTCCCTTCGAAATTGACAAATTTATTTCGAAATTCCTCGGCATTCTTATTGATGTAAAACGAAAATTGAGTCAATATAGCGGTCCAAATGTCGTCAGGACGAATAGCCAAGTTGTGGTGTTGATTATAGCACTTGATTACGGTTCGGACAAATCCGTTATCGCTAGCCTGTACTCTCGAAGGGTACTTTGATTCCATTAACACTTCGGTACAGTGATTTTGGTTGAACAGTTTTAATTGTGAGCCAATTGATGTTTTCGTTTCGGTGAAATTCTTGAAACGCTCAGGTTTCTTGTCTGAGACTCGGAATATCGTTGAAGAACACGTCGCGTCACTCATCGTGATTAAATTAAATTTGAGCTCAGTTAAAGTTTTGCGTCGTATTTTATAGATGCATTGATCGGTGCCAACTCATTATAGAGGCTATTGCGCTAATTGACTTATATTGTGCAATAATGCAATGTGACATATAAAGCAATGAAAGTAGATGGACAGAGGCTCCAATTTACTTTCATTGTCATAAAGCAGATTTGATCTTATTTCGTTATGCATAATTATATAGATCCACATGAGCCATATGTACAGAGAGTGGAAGTTCGATCACAACACTACTGTATCATAATTTCGGCCACGGTGATCCACAGTTTATTACTGGATGCAAACTAAACGCAACTAACTTCGTTTATAATACAAGGTATTTCCCCCCATTTTTGTCCAGCCTGATCAATTGAACGAACTCATAATTATTGAGAAATTGTGAAGAAATTGTGTTCGAGGTTTTCAATATTAGTTCCCATCCAAACATTACTGTCATTAGTTTCGCCAACTGAAGAGATCTATGCGAAATGTTGTAAAGATTCGTTGCGAGTTATGACTACTATAGTCTAGTGTCTACTATAGTAGTCATAACTCGCAACGAATCATTGTGGAGAATTATAATGAACTAACAAGATTTTGTAACTCTCGTGAAAGATTTACTTTTTATTTTACTAAGACTCAACGTCGCGATAACTCATCGAAATTGACACAACATATCATAGAATCAAAGCCGTGATGTGGAAAGTATTAGTTTTAGATGTATACTCGTTCGTATATCATCACAGCTCATCTAGTGACATCAGATGTTGACTCCACCATTTAAATCTATCCTAAAATTACGTTTTGTACGGAGTCGAATTAAATAGCAGTCTAGATATGTGTCTGACAAACTAAGTAAAATTCTTGCAATTTTGGCTACTTTGGGAAGATCGGAAAAACCAAAAGTTGAATTCAAATTGGTTGACTATGGAAATATGATTTCCACCTAACATGTTCCCCCTCGAAATTCATTGTGATAAAATAAACCGCTCCAAGGCGAGGAGGACTTTCTATCTGTCATTTTCTCAGGTGAATGGTGCCACTCGTCTGCTATACTCAGCAGAGCCGAATTTGGTGTAACGTTTGTATCAAAAGTGGTGTGTCAGCCGATTACCTGTTTGGCAAGACCTTCTCAATATATAGCCTGATGG
Source organism: Phytosciara flavipes (assembly GCA_026413405.1). Classification (NCBI taxonomy): domain Eukaryota; kingdom Metazoa; phylum Arthropoda; class Insecta; order Diptera; family Sciaridae; genus Phytosciara; species Phytosciara flavipes. The sequence continues at coordinate 3,324 of JANTFA010151784.1, forward strand.
ATACAGGATCAATTTTATTCTGCCTGTTCATATCAAAAAAAAAGTGTATGAATCTCGCGGGGCCTTCCACTTCAGAATAATCTCAAATAATCCGTCAAATACGGTTTACTATGAGATTCAGGTCAGGGTGATCTAATAGAGAAATCAGGTCCTGCAACGAACTAATTTCGACAATTTTTCGAGCTAACCTGGCACGAACGATCGAAGCTACATCTCTAAAATTCGACAAATTTTGAACTTAGCTCTCGATGAGTAGGTCACCAGATCACAGTGTACGAATTTCCTCGCTCCTAGGGCGTCATCCAACGACTTCTTTAATTTCTGTTTCAGTAATTTTATTACATCTTCAGCTTAATTTTTCAATCCTACACCTCAGATTGAATTTTGGTTTTACATTTACTTACACACATCAAGTCAAGTGTGGACATTGTTTGAATAGAAACATTTGATAAGTAGTTCACAAGGGAGTTTTCTTTGTTCATAAAATTCCTGTGATTTTTACTGGCTCAGTTCAATTTGCGTTTCTTATCACGAGCACGACCAGTATGGTGCAATTTTTTTACTTCATTGGCAGTCAATTTCAACGAAATGCTCCAGCCAATTTGTGGTTTCAGTGTACAATCGTCTTCAAGCACTTCAAATCCAGTGTGACCCGCTAACATTACGCTTTCATAATGACTGAACGTTTCATCGTCGATTTCAACGTCAACGGCAACGATACCAGAAGGAATCGAAGCCATGTCAATAAATGGCCAGGGTCCTTTATTTCGCTGACTACTATGATCCATCCATTTGCCTTCTTCATTGAAAACCGCAAATGCCGTCAACCATCCACTTATGTAGCTAGGACCAGAACCACCTCCAAATTGATTGCAGATACGATTCCAAAATTCAATGTTTGGCTTATTGTTCTTGGCGGCAATGAACTCATCCAGAATTGGCACCAACATATCGTACCATTTGTCCAACTTGTATTCCTTCAGCTTTTCAAGTCGATTTCGGATGCTTTGCCAATCAGCTGGTGTTCCTTCCAGAGTGACGTATGGGATACCACATCCAAGACACCATCCGAATTTGAAGTATTTTTTCGTCGTTGCCATGAAGACCATTCCACAGGAAACGGTGTCCACGGTAGTGGTTGTGGAAAAATTTGGCAAAATCCAATCCTTCACCGTTTTATCCACGAGATTCTCCTTGATTATCTCCGTCATTTTGGTCACAAATAGATTGTAGTGCGCCGCCCGAAGTGTTCCCTCGATAACGACAACAAGTTCCTTCTTTCCTTCAAAATTAACGAATTTGTTTCGAAATTTCTCGGCATTTTTATTGATGTAAAATGAAAATTGAGTCAATATAGCCATCCAAATGTCGTCAGGACGAATGACGAGATTGTGGTGGTTGTTGTAGCACTCGATTGCAGCCCAGACGAATCCGTTATCGCTAGCCCGAACTCTAGGAGAGTACTGTGACTCCATCAACACTTCCGTACAGTGATTTTGGCTGAACAGTTTTGATTGTGCACCGATCGATGTTTTCGTTTCGGTAATATTCTTGAAACGCTCGGGCTCCTTGTCGGAGACTCGAAATTTTGTTGAAGATCTAGTCACGTCACTCATAGTGAATTAAAATGAATTTGAGCTGAATCAACTTTTTACTCCGTGTTCTGTATATGGAACGGTATCGACACAGTGTGGTCGGTATTGTGCAATAATCGAGGCAATAATGCAATCTTTCACAAAGCGAATTAATGATCTAATTTCGTTTTGCATAATTATATAGGCTTCTAGCCCATATGTACATAGAGGAAAACTTGAGTCATGAAACCCTCTCTGATATGAGTAGTAGCATGCTACGCACGCTGACCGTGTGACATGAACCGGCTAGTTCATAATGGTATACATCTCAAAATAACTCTGCAACATTGCATCTTTAAATCATTCCATTTAAGGCCACCCCTCGTTTGAATTGCTTACAGCAAATTCTGAAGTCCCAAGATGACGGCCAATTTATTTGGTCACCAAACAGTTCTACCGCTTCACGGTTTTCAATACCTTTCAGACAACAAAAAACTCACGAAAATCTGATGAAATTTACCCGACAAAAAACTGTAAGGCCGAGTAGTTCAATTTAGGCTCACTCTATGACCTCTAACTTCGGAGCTCGAGATCCGAGTTGGACAAACTTTTTCTTGGATTGGTGTAGCTAATACCTTTCATTTCTATCAACTTTGTACGAGCAATACTGCCGGTAATATTAATGCAAGAAACCTCAACCAGACCTCTAACACTTAGCACTAGCATATCACTCGATCGAACTTCTGATAACGAATCAAGAAAAAAGAGTCCCATCAAGATTGGGTTCATTTTATTCAAGTTATCCTCTTCACGGATAGACAATTTTTTATCGCTGCTTTAGCATCAAGGGGTGACCACAGAAGGTTTGCCCTTAAATACAAGAAGTAAGACCAACGAGGTAACAGTTTGAACGATTCTAAAACACACGAATAGAAAATCACAGCAAAACAACCAATTCTCCATGTGGAACGAAATAAGAAAAAATCAGAATACGAACCGAATACATACGCGCACTCAATATAATTCTTCAATAAAATTCCATCTCTACCACATCAATGCCGTGGCACCTTAAAGTCAGGCTCGTCGCCTCCCTTATTCTTTCGCTTATTCATTATCGATTGAATCTTTTGCCATTCGCGATCTAATTCCGCTTTTTCGCTCTTCTCCGTTTTGTTTTTCCTTGTCTTACGACCGTCTTGCATCTTAACGCCATATTGGAAAGCAGCTTTCGGCAGGGCTTCCTTGGTACTCATATAATCTGAATATTCTTCCTGAGTATCGAAATCCCAACGACCTACGAAAAAACAAAAAAAAACACTCATGGATCACAGGACGAGCAGGAAAATTGTCATCCGAACTTACCGATGGGTCCCTTTTTGTTACCCAAATCCATTTTCGTGTAATCCACCTCATCGTCGGAATCTTCGATAGCGTCGTCCATTTCCTGCAGTCCTGGATAGCATTCGGCATATCCCTCTGGCTCTGCTGTTAGTTTGGATATTAAATTGCTTGAAATCTTTGGAGGCGGTGGAACTGTTCATTCAAAAGAAACAGAAAGTTAGTTTCAAGTCAAGTGATTTCAATCCGGTGAATCTTACGAGTGATAGACCCGGCTTCCTTTTCTTCTTGTTCGCTTGACTTATCGAAATAGTTTCGATTTCTGCGCGAGTTCTCTCCGCTGGTTGATGGTTTCGATGAGCTGTCGTAACTACTCTCACCAGTTCGACGCGGTCGATAATCTCCAATGTCGTCGTAGATAGAAACATCCTCTTTCTCTCGTCTGCCACGATCCGAACGTTCGTATCGTTCTCGATTCCGACCACGATCTCTATCTCGCTCTCTTTCTCTGTCACGATCTCCTCTTGTTTCTTTCTCCCTTTCCGGTTCCTTAATCAACGGCTTGTCCTTGTCTCTTCGTTTGTTTTTCTTACCGCGACCACCCTGTCTCAAATATGACAAAATCTGGGCCAGCTTGTTGATGACGATATCATTTGTTGTTAACGTTTGTATGTCGCCATGTGATACTGGTACATCAGCCTTTGATCGAATCAATGTGGTTGGTATGTCAGATTCAGCGTTCTCATCTTCCAATTCGATGACATATGCCATGCGACCCGGTGCAAATAAATCGTTTCTTTCAACGTGCCGTGACCGGTAGAATGTGACAATGTTGTGGATATTCTTGCCCATTATCGATCGATACTCTGGCTCTTCAGCTAGAGCTTTTTCTTCCTCCTTTTCCTTTTCTTCGGCTTCTTCTGCCAACTTTTCCATTTCCACTTCTTGTTCGTGCTCTTTCACAACGATTTCACTGCGCACCTTCTGCAACAATGCATAATCGAGACCTTTTACCAAATGCGTGTGTTCCATGTCACCACCCAAGAACTTTGACTCCTGAATCATTTGTCTACGTCTTTCAGCAGCATCCAGTCCAGATTTTAGATCCGGTGCAACGGCACGATAAGCTCCACCAGCAACATCCATAGCTTCATAATCAGGATTTGCACCATCACGACGTTCACGGGCTCGATCACGATATTTATCGGCTAACTCTTGCAGTTTGTTGTCCTCTTGTTTCTTGAGAGCCGCATAAAAATTCTTCTTCTTTCGTCTCGCTTCGTGTCTTTCTGATGGAGGGGGCATTGCCTTGCTACTGCTAAAAATGCGCAAAAAGTTAAAATTACATTCCGGCCTGGCTGAAATACAAACGCGAAGTATACCTTGAACTGGCCATCGCCTCTCGAACCGATCCGGATGCATGTCCAGAGCCTGGGGGAGCTCGCGGTGTCATTAAAAGTTTTCGGAAATCGTCATTGGTTAGCCGTTGTGACGGTGTGTCTTCCACACCGTGATCGTTATCTTGTGGCATTTTTGGGCTGTTTTTCTTGAGATTTTGGATTGATTATTGAAGTCTAACTTTTACTCCAAGTTCTCAACATTATTGATTGACATTTATGACATTTACAATGACTGCGTTTAATGTATTTGAAAGTCTGTGTCAGCGGTGTCAGGACATCATCTGGATGAGCTACAAAGTTAACCGAATTCCCAGACGATTTAGATTTCCCTTTTCTTGATTCATTTTCGAGTAAATTCCTTCCAGTTAATTCAAGAGCACAGGAGTTCTAAGAAAATGGAATTTCGAACATTAATTTGTGACAAGATGAAACGTTCTCATTTGATAGTGGACACTTTTCCGACCAAAATGACATAATGTCAGTTTTGCTTTCATGTGACATGCGCAATAATATTTTTAGTGAGTGATGTGTCTCAATGGGTTTTGAATGTGAATCTTCCGAGTAATTGCTCACGTCGCCAATTAAATGAATCTGAAGCCTAGTCAATCGCAAGGAAATAATGACGAGGTCAACAGTTGACTAATGCAGTCAGACACATCCTTCTCTTCCGCGGATTCATCCAGTAACATGTACATCCGTGATTGGAGAAAATCACTGCGAAATCCTCCATCGTATCGCATCGGTACCACAACGTTTCGGTTTCACATTCATTTTGTGTTTTTAGCTGTATGTCTAGCATCGTTAATACTAATGTTCTACTATGTAAAGCCGGGCTCGAGATCATCGTATTCGGATAATCTTTTTGAAAAATTTCACCCGCCAGTCCATCAAACCTACAACTACACGTATCCATTGAGTTCACCCATCATTGGTAGTGGAATGCGAACGTATCGCATCGGAATCATAGCTGATTTGGACAAGGAATCGCGACTAACCGGTCAGAATGCTTGGAAAAGTTATTACAAAAAGGGCTACATCAGCTACACAGAATCAACGGAAGCAATTGTCGTGTCGTTCGATGAATTACCCGTGGTAGAATTACGTAGTGGCTACTCGCTGAGTGGTCGAGGAATGGAACTATCCGAATTGGTTACTTTCGACGGGAAGATACTAACATTCGACGACCGGACGGGACTGGTGTACGAATTAAACGGCGAGAAAGTTAATCCGTTGTGGTTGTTAATGGATGGTGATGGTAAAACAGCAAAAGGATTCAAATCTGAATGGGCTACCGTTAAAGATGAAGTATTGTACGTTGGATCCATGGGCAAGGAATGGACGACTTCGAGTGGCGATTTCGAAAGTTTCGATCCGATGTATGTAAAGGCTGTGTCGATGAGTGGAGAGGTAATATAGTTGCCAGCTGCTAAATAGTTAGTGGTGCTATGTTCGTTGACGCATTTCATTTTCTGTGCTAAGATTCATCACGTCAATTGGGTATCGAACTATAAGAAAGTTCGAGAGGCGGTTGGTATCCAATGGCCTGGTTATATGATTCATGAATCGGGGATGTGGTCGGCAGTTCACCGAAAGTGGTTCTTCTTGCCGAGAAGGTGTTCGAAAAATGCGTGAGTATTGTTACACTGCCGTGTTAAGTCAAAAAACATTATCGTATTGATCCCTTGCTTGGTGGAGCTTTCAAAAGTTTTGAGAATCTCTTGGATCCCAATGAAGAAGTGGAATGTTTCAGTGAAAAATCGATGCTTAAAGCTTTCGAAAGCTCTTCATAAGCAAAGACACAAATGTGTGTTTCGCCTTAATACTTAGACCTGCAACACTGCCATGTTAAGTCAGAACACCATGTTACATTTGTGTCTTTCCTTATGCAGTGCTTCCGAGCTTCGATTGTGTTCCACTGAAATATTTTAATGGAAACCGAAAGGTGGTACGAGCTTTCGTAAGCTCTCCCAAGCATAGAAACAATAAGTGATGAGGTATTCTGACTTAACACGAATATGTCTAGGTGTCACAGTCACAGTCTTTTAACGTCTCTAAGATGTTTCTGTATAAACATTGTTTCACAGATACAACGAAACTCTAGATGAGATGATGGGATGCAACTTGTTAATATCTGCCGAAGAAAACTTCAGCAAAGTCAAAGTAGTTAAGGTATTACGACGTGTTTGAAGTTTGAAATCATTGCCAACTAACCCGAAATATCGAAATGTCTCACTTCTTCTAGCTCGGCAACTACAAACCATCGCTTGGATTTTCAAGTTTTAAATTCGTACCTGGAACTGATGACTCAGTTATTGTTGCCCTTCAGACCGAAGAACTAAATGGTAAAACGTCGACGTTTATCACCGCGTTTACTATCACAGGGAAATTGTTGTTAGCGACCGAGCGCATAGAAACGGATCTGAAGTATGAAGGATTGGAGTTTATTTGAGTTTGCCGTCGCACACAGAGGCTACTCCGTTGTATGAATTTTTTTTTATTTATTTTTGTTAATTCAGTCAAGCCATCAAAATGTAGATTTGGGAACACACTCACACACATACACTCCTCGTATTACCTAGAACTTCCGTATTAATTTTGAATCCAATTTACATGAAACGTTTGTGATGTAGCCATTATAATACTTTAAAGTTATTTGAGAAATCGGATTTTATTTTCAATTAAACAAATTGTTTGGACGTAAGCAATCAAATGCTGAGCCAATTTCACGTTTTTATTTCTTCTGAAAAACAACACACCAATTCCCCTGATCGTAATACGTTTCAACCACATCAATGTCACTCACCTTCTCGCATACGCTTTGCAGTTCAGCCTCCTCAAAAATATGATAGTATCGCAGAAATGTCTTCGGTTCGCCGCCGCCAGTGTCATCCTTTCGCTTCCACGGCACCAACATATCCGAATGGGAAAACTGCGTGCGATTGGTGTGGATCGGTAGTCCGTCGCAAAATTTTGCATCGCCAGTGCTCGCATCATCGATAGTAGTGTCGGCATCCGCTTTGTTGTTCTTTTTATTCTGGCGCAAGTAGCTGGATTTGGTACCCTTGGCTTGGTTCTTAGCCCATACATAAATTAAACATCGGCCACCTGACACCAATATCCTAGACATTTCGGTTATGGCTTGTTGACGGCGCTCCTGTTTAGAGTGCATTCAAATTTTAAGAAAAAAATGGCAAAAACCAAAGTAACAAGAGAACTGACAAGGGGTTGATTGGCCGCGCCACTTTGTGCGATAGTTTTTCTTTGGTAAAATTTCGAGCAAAAATTTCACATGACACCCCAAAGGAAACAATTGTTGTTCGAAGCGACGCCTTTGAATAATTTTTTTTCTTGAGTTCTGCCTTTGGATGTCATACGAAATTTTGGCTTCATTTAGCGCTATCGCAAAGTAGCGCAAGAACCCAACCCCAGCCCTGAAACGTACCTCGGTCACTAAATGATGAACTACAGCAATA
>JANTFA010151795.1:0-11108 GCA_026413405.1 Phytosciara flavipes
TTTCATTTTTTACGTTGAATTTTAATGAGGAAAAACAAAACAAAAAGAAAATCATTTTTCTCTCTTTTCTTCTTTCGAAAAATCATTTAACTTATACAAACACAGCGAGTCACTCCTCGCAAGTTTTTCGTCTTTTAATTTATCTAATATGCACAATTCCGAACATATGCAAAATATTGTTCCACGCTAAAAATATCTAAATCAATGGAAAAAAAATAATAAAAAGACAAAAAGGAAGAAAACAAGAAATTGGGAAAAAAAATAATTGCCATTCCTCCCTCCCATTCATAGCTGGCAACAACAGAAAATGTTCATAACAAAAGAAAAGAATTCTATAAAATCTAATTCTAACTAGCAGCATACACAGCAACTAGTACATACTGTAACTACAATCTCCCCTCCCCTCCCCCATACTATCCTCTCCTCTCATCTATTTTCATTGATATTTTTTCTGTTTGTGTAATTTTATCGAAATAATTTAACTAACGGATTTTATTGCCTCATTCATTGGGCGACAGGTTTTTTTTTTTTGTTTTTTGTGTTGCATTTTTTTCTTCTCTTTATGGTACGCACACTTACAGGCTTTAGCCCTTGTTTTCCTTTCTTCTTTTTGCATTTATTTCATTCGATTGAGAACGAAATCGTTGACCACAATCAAACCCTTTTGGTACGGCGATTCGGACAATTCCTGGGCCAGTCGAATGGCTTCGATGCAATGCTTTCGCGCCAGGAAGCGCGTTTGTTCGAGGCCTTGGGATTTATGTACAAGTTCGAAAGCTCGTTCAACATCGCCGGGTTCTTCGAAGCGTCTCATTATCATCGGGTTTAGTTCGGGGAACTGGAACGAAAGAATTGGAAGTGAAATTTTATGTGATGGAAAAACCAATGATTTTATGATTTAAATGTCGAGTCGATTCATTGAAAATTTAAGAGTTTGACAAAGGTATCTACTACTGCCGCCGTGATCTTTCACTTTGTAGGTTTCCCTTTGAGTCTAACTATCGTTCAGGTAGTTTTTGAACACGAGAAATCTTGCGTTGAGGGGATCGAAAATCCTGACACTTTTGGCCATTGTTTAGCCTGTGGTGAACATCGGATATTACAAAGAAAGCTTCATGTTCGATCTTATCAGTGCAAAACTTTTCGTGTGCTTTTCGGCGCAATGAACAAGCACTCAAAACAGCAGGATGCCTCAAACAATTGAACTCGCAACTTTCAACTAGGTGACAATAGTGCCTACTTTCAACTTAGCAGTCACTAGTTCGAAAACCTATGGATCATCCTGATTCCAAATCGCTCAAAAAGTAGGACGCTAGGACGTCAGGATCCATAGCTATGCCCGTTTTACGTTGAATGGGAATTACATCAGAGTGAGCGAGACAAAACTTTATGACATCGATTTTCTCGCTCACACTAAACTAGTTCCCATTCAACTTAAAACGGGCGTAGCTATGGATCCTGACACGTCCTAGAAATCATTTTTTGTGTGATTTAAAATCTGGAGGAAAAACGGCTCATAGGTTTTCGAACTCGTAACTGCTAGCTCCGAGGTGTCAACTAATCAACGGCAAAATTAAACGGCGAGCTCAGGCCAGTGTTTTTTCTTTTAGTACAAAATTGTATGTAGAAACAAATGCATTACAAGATTTGATAACACTAAGAGATGCCTTCAGCAGAGCAAATAGATTTGATATACTCTTGCCGCGGGCTGTTACGATGCCCAATTACGCTAACTCATGCACAATCGAGCGTCAGACTCTATCTTCCAAGTGAATGTTCTACATAACGTAGAGATGACTTGAAATTTGTAATTAGCAGGTTCATTTCACTAGTCATTTCATGAACTTTTTTGTGTGTGTGTGTGTACAATCTCTCTAATGGTAGACTGTAAAAAGGCAACCGAATTTTAATTTCCCACGCCTATCGATAGAGCCAGCCGTACATACTCGCATAACAAGTTCCACTTTCACATTCTACATTGTATGAGTATACAGTGCACCTATCTGTAATTAACTGGATGGAGATTCGGAAAATGATTTTATTAAGCGGAATTTGAATATGGTTGCGATAAGAGAGAATTAAAGACGGAAATCGTTGAATTCATATTCTATGTCATCATCATGGTTAGATTCTGTACCGGTACTACTTAGTTACGTAGTTGATTCTAATGTTTGCAATGAAATTAGCAATCAATTTGATTTTCGGCATCTTTGATCTCCTCCTACTCCTCGTTCCACCAGTTTTAATATTATCTACGACATGACAAGGCTTAGAGCAAATTTGGAGTGTTTTTTCCCATGCTCTAGCAGAAAAAGAACAGAGCCGCAACAGAATGTACATGCTATCTATCGACACTTCTTTTTCTTGTAAAACCAAACAAACTATTTGAATGTTTGACTATTTAACGAGAAAAAAAACCATCACACACACGCACACACCTCAAATTTATTATCACTTCTTTTGATATTGAACTCTTAAGCGCAAATATTTGATCAAAACATCAAACAAAAATCTTCATTACGTAATGTCTCACATCTAAGTAAAAAAAAAAACTCAACACACCACGGAACCAAAAGAGGAAAACGCATTAGACAAAAAAGAAGTCTCAGCTTACCTTTTCACATGCGAAAAGAACAGGCGCCGTTGCCAATCCCAATTTTAAATCAGCTGCAGTTGGTTTGCCCATCGCTTCGGCAGACGATACAAAATCTAATAGATCATCGACTAGTTGAAAAGCTAATCCAACATTGCGTCCGTATTGGAAAGCTAAATTGGCCATCGAATCATCAGCACCACCCAATATTGCAACCTAGAGATTTTGGTAAAATTTTTGTGTTTGTTTTCTCCAAAAAAAAAATGTAGGGAAAAGAGAAAACGTCACCCAGCGATTCGCTGAATGGTTCCCGCTGCGTGAGTGTATATTTACCGATTTCAAACTATTGGCGATGAGCGATGCTGTTTTTCTGAACGTCTTCGTGAGGTAATGGGCGAATCTTTCGTTTTCGGTTTCTTTAGCTCCTAACTGCATAAATTCTCCTTGTACTAAATCTGTTAATATCTGTGGGGAATACAAAAAATGGTGAGTAAGATCAATAAGATAAGACAAGAACTGAAAGGCGAATCACATTTGTCGAAGATATTTCAAAATATAGACTTTGAACTGTCAACAGAATTTTTACCGGGTCTAGTACTTCCTTTGATCAAAGCTTTCAAATCTTTTACTTCAAATGTTATCGTTCTTATCGTTAGGGGTCTTACATCAAAGACTTCACGAGTTGGGTGCACTCCACCTCCCCTTAATAATTTTCGGGCCATTTTTGGTCATTTCAACCTTCAACGGAATTTTCTATCAATTTTGGTCATTTGGAGGGAAGGATGGTCAAAAATTCTAAGCGTGACGGAATTCCTGTGTGTGATTCTGATAAGTTTTCTATAAATCAGAAAGACTTGAGTCTTCTCATTAGAAATTGTCCAGGCCGTATTCTTTGAGTGAGATTTTGCCAATAAAATTACGTTACCCCGATTGCCATGCATGCCATTCAGATGATTCAGATATTCCAGTGTAGTCATTGGTAAAGTTCTGATGTTGAAAAGAAGGAAAAAAAACAGAAGAAGAATAACGGCACGAGCAAACATTATTAGCGTTCGTCCAATTTCCATAAAGAATTGAATCAACACTGAACGGACGACCAACCAAAAAATATTGCGCAAATATTTAGTTAATGTGGCCGGTCGTGTTTGAAGAGAGATTTTTATGAATTCTTAATCGAATATCTAAGCTCACCGATTCATTAAATTTATTTCTCTTTCTTTTATCGCTCCAATCAATGACCCTGATGGGAAGGTGGGAATACCATAACATCATAGGCGTATCAGTTTCAACAGACGAAAAAGAATCAAGTTATTTTGAAGTCTAGTAGGTGAAAATTGGAAAGAGATTTCAATTAAAATTCATCATCAACTATGTGCAATTCGAATGTTATGAAGCCAGCTGAATGATGCCACGATGTACTGTTATACTAGTTGCCTGGTGATGTTGATAACTGTTTTGGTTTTGCCATACAGATAGTTTAAACAAACTGAACCGAGACGAGGAATTGTTAGTCAAATTATCGTTATCATTCGAATAATTATGTAAGGTGCGCACGCAGAGCCAAATCCATCTGTCTCTTTCTATTTAAATGTCTACTATGGTTGGTGATAGGGGCTTTTATGGTGATTAAGAAACACCCTACAGACCTTTAAGCATTCACTAGTCAGAGGTGGAAAGGTCACCATGTCAATTTCTGAAAATTGATATTTTCTTCGAATAGCGAGACTATGTTAGTAACATGGGGAGTCATACTTGAGCTGTTGGAGAGGGCGAACGAAGCTTATATTGCCAGTCCACCACCCCAAATTTTTAAAAGGATTGAAAAGTTGAAGGCGAGACAGTTTGCTCTGCGTGCACTTTATACACCGATGACACCGACATTGTTACATAAAGAACTAAAACTTTTTTAAACCGTACGAAGTACGAAGGTCTTATGCTTTTGCTCTTACGTTTGTAACACGTGTAATTAGAATCTCGCAGCAAGGGCAAATCTTCTGTGATTAGAAGAAATGTCTGTTCGTGAAGAGGGTGGCTTGAGTAAAACGAAATCAATTTCGATGGGACTTTTATTTCGTCGAGTCGGGTTGGGTTTCACATTTTATATGTTTCGGGTCGAATCAAGTTTCATTTTTTGTAAGGTTTTCGGGTTTCTGAAAATTCAATCGAGTTGGGTTCGAGTTGGAAAGAACCTCGACCCGCTCACCTCTACCGTGAAGCAGGTAGAATGGTTTTTGGTGGCATAAGAAAATGGCCGTTTTAGCTTTTCTAGAATTCAATTTGTGAAGCAAACTTCGAAATTGCTGTGAGCTACTTAAACAATGTATGATCGAAAGATGCAGTGTTGCAGAGCAGGTTCAAGATGTATGCCGTCTGGTAGACACCTAGCTGTATGCCGTGGACTACTCGTACGGGTCCACTTATGTTTTGTCTTCGTTCTTCGGCTATTTTAACTCATAAAATTTCAATTTTTGTCTTAATAACATCAAGCCTTCCTACAGCATACGCCAGCGCGCGTTAATACTTTAATTCAATTGACAAACATTGTCATTTACTTATAAAAACGTAAAACTCTTTTAGACCACTTACTTAAGGTCATCTCACATAATATTCAGTTTGTCTTTGAATTTTTCCTGTATTTTAACGTAAAAAAAAATTATTTTTTTACTCAATTTTGAAATATCTTCAACACGCGGAAACGACAATTTCTGTGCTCGAAAAGCAAATAAAGGAGGAGGATGAGTTTAATGAGATGAATGGAAAAGTTATGCGTAGTATGTGTGTGGTGATGATGGCGATGATGATGATATGTGTGCGTGGTGGTGGCGAAAGAATATGGTTAATGATATCAACCTTGACGTGACAATTCAAATATTGCTTTTATTTGAACAGAAAATCGTACATTGAATGAAGTGGAAGAGGATAGACATAGACAGAAAGAACTTACCTGACTTAAAATTAAAGTAACATCATCGTTTTTTAAACGCGAAATCATTATTGAAGCTATTGATAAAATGTAGTCCCCGGTCATTGTGACCTGTAAACAGAAAAAGAAAAAAAAATTTTCAACTTGACTCAATTTCAATTTTAATTTTTTTGGTTTCACCGTTAAACACAGAAGAGACCGCCGTTCAACGGCGATGTTAATAAAATTGCAAAATTAATTCGACTTCAGTCGTCGAGCAATATTTATACGCAAAATTCAAAACCAAGAAAACAAGAAAATTTCCTGCTGCAACGAAAGTGAAATTAACCGAAAACTTTAATCATCTTGAACAGCGTAAAAAAGCGGTCTTCGATGTTATGGTTATGGGTACACACACACATCTTATATCGATTAAATGAATCTTTTGTTTTGATAGCATTCCGGATGTTGGATCGCAAAAGGTAATCATTTTTCATGTTAGCCTTCACTGGTTGAAATTTATGTCTTTTCTGCATGAAAATTGAATATATTTTAGTGGCCATACATTACCGGGTAAGAACGCACTTGTCTGTGATGAGGCTATTGACATTGCTCTTTAAATAATTTTTATATTTTTATGAAATGAATCGTGTTGCCGAGATGTTGAATTGGAGAAGAAGAAAAAAAAACTTTCTACGAATGAGATGAAAATTGTAATGCCGCGACACCGGATCGGATTAATTAATGTTGTTTGTTTCAAGAATATGATATTGGTAATCATGGTTGTTGAGTCATAACAGAAAGAAACAATTGCATGGCAGTTTTGTATATATGTCTGCAACCCCATCGGACTCAAATAGCAATAAGGATTGGGGTGGTTTGCCAAGTCAGTTAACAGAATATACTTGAAAATCATGATCAGATCTATAGAGGAATGTGGAAACATAGAATTTAGAATAATCTAGGCAGCGTTCACTTTTTTCATCTAGCGCGCATGGATATGACAGAGCTCCCTCAATGTTCTTCCGAAATGATCCAGAAGAGCGCCCAAAAATTAGATGGGAATAAGGAGTTGGCAGAGTGTAGCGAATGACATACGGTGGAGCGGAAGTCTCGATCAGGGCTCATAAGTGGCTGTAGAGCCAGTAAAGTAAGTAAGTAAGGCAGCGTTCACTTTCTCAATTTTTTTTTCATTTTTCGATCTCTGGCTGGTTGATGCAGAGTTTTTATCTTAAATCCAAAATGCTGCAAAAATTAAGGACCACCACTCTCGTGATCAACCTTCTTGCCTTAGTAGCCTCAATAGCGTAGTGGTTAACTCGTCTGCCTTCCACTACACGATTGAAGTAGCCAGTGTGAGAGTTCGAATCTCAACCGCGTCAGAAAAAAAGCTATTGCCGGACTTGGACACAAACCACCACTGATTGAATTGGTTCGAGTCTGGGGTGGTTGAAGGAAGAACTGTCACTCGGCTTACCGGCAAAAGACATTGTTGGGAGACGCTGGTATTCTACTCCTACCAGTTCCCTCTTAAGCCTAACATCGATGTTACTTAGGTTTGTCGCACAACTTACCACTGACACAGTGAAAACTTTCAGTAATGAAAGGATCTCGAAGTAGAGCAAGAACCAGCGAAAAACCAGTAAAATACGACTCAGAGTTGCTCGTGTGTCTTCAGCTTAAAAGTCATGATTCAATCAACATTTACAAAAGTAAAATTGAAAAACCAAAACAACAAAAATCTGATCTTCAACACACAAGCAAGGCCATTCGGATGACAGAGCTCACTAGACAAACTTGAAAAGAATTCAATCGAACCGAATAGAGAAAGTGGGAAAGTGTAGTTTGTGTACATTATGCGGTGTGTTTGGAAGAGTAATGCTTTTTTCAAAATGCTCGCTTTTAACTTATATGCGCCGTTGTATATAAAGAGTATATGGAATTCAAAATAATAAAAAATTGAATTGTTGACCATGATGGTTTGTTTCGTTGAACTTGATGTTCACATTCGCAAATAATATTTTCGCAGATTCATTGAGCCGTTTCATTGGGAATATTTTTTTGGGGATTGGATTTCACATTGGATTTAATGTCAACGAATGACGAATTCGGGTTGGGTAGCTGTGAATGCAATCCCTTTGGTTGGCCTAGAGTAGACTCAAACTTTAGAATTGAAACGATCCAGTACAGTGAGAGTCAAACCAACCAACAAAAAAACTTATTTTCAAACCGAAACAATTATCAAAACTAAGTCAAACGAATGGTCTAATAATAAGTCATCGAGAGTGGTGTGTTGTCATAAACTGTAATAAAGAAAACTCGCTCATTAACACCTCGTCAGCGAAACATTAAATGCCCAAAGATGTTGATTGCAACAATTTTGTTGTTTCGGTGTTATTGTTGTAGTAACATTAGGTGTAAATTATGCAACGATGTGTCATACCCATCAGCGCTTGTTATACTTCTTTGGTTGAGAAAATACATTTTTTTTTCTAATTTAATGCCATAGATCACCAAAAATTAAAAGCCTTGAATATTGTAATGTAATGGGTGACAATTTTCTTTGTTAATTTTTCGTAAGGTGAAATTAGTGTAGGTCGATGAATTTCGGTTTGTTTATTAATTGGCTCATTTGCTCGGTCTCAAAAGGTTTGTTTTGAAATGATACACCTCTAATGCCTCGGTGTTTTTCTTTTACGCACTATCAAATGACTTGGGCAATAAGCGTTGGCTAATCGCCTCACTATGTATTGGAATCGTCTACTTTAAATGGCTATTTGACAAGAATGCAATGCAATAGCTGAAATTAAAGTAGGGTCGGAAACTGTATCATTTTGAACTTTATTATAATGACAATATGTCCTAACAGCCCATGATGGATTACAGATCATCAATATCATAGGCCAGCAAAATTACCAAGACTTTGAGAGAATGATTATCGCCGGCTTGAGCAATCAACGAATTTTTTTCACTGAATGTTAAAATTGCACACACAAAATCTAATCGAAATCGAATGTCAAGATCTTCTGCCATACATCACTTATGATTTAGCACTTGTCATGGTCAGTCTTCGAGGCCACGCGAAATGCTGATCCTGCTACAAAGTGCTGCGGATTTTAAAGAAAATTTTACTGTCTGCCCCCTGCGAAATTGATTCATTACTTGGTGGAACATTTCGGTTCATTTCTCATGAATTGTTATGTGAAATTCAACTGTCGCATGCAACAGGCAGTATACCGGTACATTGGATGCTGCTACGTAGTTCATTGATTCGGAAACAATGTTACGACAAAAGCAAACTCTCTTGTGTGTCTTTGAGCTACTTGCTTTGGTAACTGTCTTTTCGTCAAGTGCAGTTTTGCATACCTCGTCCTCGGCTCGGATAAGCAATCTCTACACTTGAGTCGAAAAGACAGTTACCGAAGCTGGTTGCTCAAAAACACACTTCTGCGTTTGTTTTTATCACAGAATGGTTCACTCTTGTAATGAATTGCTTTCGCAGCATCCAATGTAAACTAATATTCCCAAACCTAGCATTGAGGCTGTGCACTTTCACACGAAACTTTACAGTGTATGATGCTTGATTCGGTTAAAACAATGGTTTCAAATTGGGGTTTTGAACTTGAAAGCTCACTGGAACGTCCATAGGCCAACAGGAAGAGGATGAAGATTTTCTTCATTTTTCAGTAAATCAAATGAGTGGCTTAAGAATTGAAATTATCTTTCATTTCCAAGCAATCGGCCACTAACAGATTATCCTTCATCTGGGAATCTTGTGTGATGTTGATTGTAAATTAGTCGGAGCTCGGATTCTAGCTACCCGGTAATCTCGACATATTTATGCATTTGGCGGCTGTAGAATGAGTAGAAATGGTTGTCGTAGTTTGAAGGCCTAATACATTTTGTAAATCGATCAGCGCACATCGTAGGCATACCGTAGAAAATTTCTTCTTCTTCTTAGATTTGTGTGAATTGCGGTCCATTGACCATTGCTTACAAGAAGTCGTCTCGACTTATCTGACGTAATTTGCATAAAAACGTAAGCTTTAGAAATTCTTTTGTTCTCAAGAAAGTTAAAGTTTTTATGCGAATTGCGGCAGATTGCAATCAATTACAGTGGAATTAAAAGCAAACGGATACAAACAAATCAAAAGTGACAACAGTGTCAAATCAACTTTGAATACAATTCAATATCAACCAATGCATAACATTGACAGAAAGAAATCGGAACATTTTTTGTTGTTGAAAAGCTGCCAATCGCCTTTTATATCTGCGAGTCACAAATCTCTTGGCGTACTCTTGCGTACGTACCAATGCATAAAAACTCGTTTCGTTTTTTTTTTGTTTTTTCGAAATGAAAATTAGATCCATTCTGGTAATTATACGATCTACCATTGGCATCGATGGCTTTGAACATTGTGAAAATTTTCATTGGAAAATTATATCGGCAAAATCGTTTTGGTTCATTGTAATACGTACGACCATTAGGGGCCATTCACAAATTACGCACGCTCTATAGAGGGGAGGGGTGTCTGACAAAAGCGTGCGCTTCATACATTTGTGAAATTTTCTCCATACATTTTGGCGTACGATGGGGGAAGGGAGGGTCTGAAATTCTTGATTTCAGGCGTACGTAATTTGTGAATGACCCCTTAGCTTGTTGTTGTTATGCGAAAAACGTTTATCGTTACATACATTTAATTGACCAGCAAGAAAAAGGCAATGTTATGTGAGGTGAGATATAACATTTCAAAGTTTATGAACGAAAAAAGCCAGCAGCAGCTCAGTAAACGCAACATGAATGGATGGATATTTTGTGCAACTCGTTGTCATTATTATTGCTCATAACTGAACTTGCTCTAATAAATGAATTGAATGCAACTCAAGTTGCAATTGTGCGGTAAATCAATGGCATAATTTATGCGAACAAAAAACAAATCTTTTCAGTTTGATCTTTTTTCGTAAGACTAACATTGTATCGTTAGCGAGGTAAACAACTTTTCCATTGCCGATAGGAGTGTGGAACTTGATTTTCAAAATATAGCTCTGAACTTTAGCTGATGAAAGGAATTTGGACATCCCTCGTATGAAATAGCAACGACATGTCAACAACCACACATGATTTCGATACAATGCCGAAGAAGCACGAGCAATTTCTATTGTAAGGGGTCGTACATAAATGACGTCACGTTTTTTCAGTGCTGTCATCAGATTAACATCACTAATTACTCGACAAGTGTTCACGTTTTGGAGTCATTGGTGTGTCCTACCCGCTCAAATACTCCCGCTATGATTGTGGACTCAAAAAACTGAACACTTGTCGAGTTATTAGTGATTTTAATCTGATGACAACACTGGAAAAGTGTGACGTCATTTATGTACGACACCTATTAGGACCATTCATAAATGCGGTCCACAGTTCAGTGTTGACATACTTGTGTTAAATCGTTGATAATTCGGTAAATATGAACTTTCGAAGTGGCAAATGTATGACAGACCTCCCAATTCACCCCCAAAATAGGGGGTAGAGCATAACAATAACTTCTCAAAACGTATATTTTACGAGTGCTAACTTTTTCTGTCAACACTGAACTATGGACAGGAATTATGAAT
>JANTFA010151806.1:0-11106 GCA_026413405.1 Phytosciara flavipes
TGTTTTACTTTAGGAGCGATGTAAAGCCTTTTCCCTAGGGAGGGAATGGCCACATTACATCCCTAGTAAAGTAAATTGCCTTTTATCTTCTAAAAATATTTTGTTTTAAGCGAGATATTCCAGTTTTACATTAGAAGCGGTTTTTTACCGGCTCTGCACCGGTTCACGAGCCCCAAGGAAAAAATTTAGTCTCGAAACCCTCTACCATATCCAGAGAAGTCAACTTACATCAAACTCTTAAAAAGAACGTTTTTTTTCGTCATTAAAACCTGGACTATGTGGTTTGAAGCTTCATTCACAGCGTTGTCATTTCGAGAAACCAACACAGAATGGGCTCTATGAATGCTTTTATGTTTTTTAAATACTTTCTTCTGTGGTAGTCACACTGTCGATAACATATGACTAGTCACTTCTAAAATAGAGTGGCACTCGTCAGTGTTAACAACACTCAGGCCACATACAATTGATTTGCACTAAGTACAAATGCGATTGTTATTGGAATGATGACTGGAAATTACAATGGCCTATTGTATCGTTTGCATGTGATAAACTCTAGTGAATATTAAGATTTATGTTCGTTTTCATACTCATTATAAAACGTTCAATAGGCAGTGTAATGGGAACATTCATAGAGAGCGCAATCTCTTTATTCAAATATTTAAAGATTCAATGAATTTAGAAAATTGTTGTTTTCTACAATCAATTTTCTTGCGGCGTATACATAATGTGGACCGGCATGGACGTAAAATGTTTGCTTCTTGGTAGCCAAAATTTTATTTCTCAAACCCTTTCCGATATCTACGTTCCCATGGCACCGCATTGTTTTCATGCCCGAATGTGGCCTTTAGTTGGCTACACCATTTCAGATGTGGCTAGGCTAGACATACACTAGCGAAAATTGTCTCAATTGTGCTTCAATATTCCAGAACGTTGCCAGTTTACCCTTATGCAATAGACGCCTCTGAAATTCTTACTCACTGAAATTATCAGAAAGCAAGGTCACGGGATCATCGATTTCTTTATGTTCTTATTATGTTAATTTCATCAGCTATACCAACCAAACGATTGTTAAACATCCAGTATTATAGCGAAAATGAACTGTAAAATTTGAGTATTTAAATACACCTCGTCCAACAATCGTCATTCATTGCCAGAACGTCGTTCGGTTTACAGTTTAATTGAAAATGTGAGTAAGAGTTGCACTGAGAACAATTTCCCATCAGTTTTTTAGTGAATCGTTATCCTATTATGTGCCAGTGTGTTTGTTTCCAGTTTACAATGGTTTTAGCATCTTCATAACCAATATCCCATCCTGAAATACTGTTTCTCAAACCCAGTTTTTGTGGATGTGGCTTTGCAGCGGTTGTGAAATGATTCATTAAAATTGTCGGTTTTCCCTGTAATTATGGTTCACAACATTCTTGCGCTTAGAACCCTCGACTTTCACTCAAATTAATAGTAAAAAATAGTATCCCGAGACTTATCTTCACGGCTTTTCATTGTCTTTTTTCGGATTTTTCTATTGATTAAGACGACTCAATATCGATGAAAGTCATTCCAAGCGTATACAATCTGTCACTTATAATTGTAACAAGTGGTTGACCTTTTACGTGTTGAACCATCTTGAGTGGAGTATCTGGTTATTGAATATTCGTAAAGCAGCTATCGAAAGTGGTACGGAACTCTTTTAGTGCAGATGAAACTTTTTGTAACATTAACGCTGACAATATTTGGCTTGGAATGACCTTCATCCTTTTTCACAATCGCACAATTTCTAAAAATTATCTACAGCAAAGTTCATCAATGCAGTCGATTCATTCATGTTTGTTCAGTGGCACTCATATAGCTAAGCAAAATGATTGAACTAGTCTATCAATAGAACATTTTCTCAGTATTCGAGTTGTGTACTTCAACTCATATTCCAGAGAACATCGCTAACAGATCGCGTCATTCGACATAACGTTGATTACATCAATATTCCTAATACAACTACACCGCGCGCCTGAGAACATTCACTCACGTTTATATAGACTTCTCTAAAAGCACTTACTACTAGCTTATTAACGGATCACTTCAATTAATAATTTTTCATGAACTACAGGCATCATCACTGGTTGTCGATCTTGTTCATTTCCGGTATCATCTATAACACCTGTGCTTTGTCAATCGATTGTGGCGAATTTTACGACGACGACACCATTTCCAAAACATGGGGATACGTGTACTATTCGTGCAACGGAACCGTGATGACTCAGTCCAGTAACAACCGGACAATCGAGCTATTTGGATTGCATTTATATGGCCGGAACAACAGCTACACTGAGCGTTTCGTATTGAATAATCAGAATTTGACGTCGTTTCCGACAAATTTCGAGAAATTATTTCCGTTCTTGCGTATCATAGACTTTTCATTCAATTACATCGTAAGCGTGACGAATAGGCAATTGCAGCCCTACAAGCGTTTAAACTCACTCATCCTGAAACACAATAAAATTTCTACTCTGGACAGTAATCTATTTGATGGTTTGGACAACTTGATTGAGGTCAGGCTGAACGACAATGACATTAAGCACGTCGGTTATGACATTAAATTACCTAAATATTTTTATATGGATAACAATCCTTGTTCCACCCTCGTGAATGGAGACACATCAATTGCAGAAGTTCTGCGCAATCAGTGTCCACCATTACAATCTACAATAGGACAATCTGTCGATGCTACGGAAGGTGTTGAGACTAGCGATATTGTAGATTATACACAAGAAAAAGAAGAGGGACCAGCGACTGAGGAGCCAAGCATTGAGAAAAAACCACCAAGTCTGGGGGAAGTTATTCATTGCTCCATTGCGGTAATGAGTAAAACTAAAGAGCCATTGGGAAGACGGTGTACTGAAATAATAAATGATTTGAAGTCACCGTCGAAATATAAAACTTCATAGAACACGATGTAGATGAGTTGATTAAATAAATTTTTATCTAGTGAGGTTTTTAGTTGGTCTATTGGAATTTTTTTTGCTTTAAATGCCGAATCGGAAGCTGTCTGAATCATACTTTAACCCCTAGAACAATTCAAAGGTCACTTTTTCAAACGAAAGTATAGACCCTTCACCACCTCAAGTGCTTACGTCGTTTATCAATGTCCTCTTAAGCTGCACATTGTGGAGTGAGTTCAAAATCTTGACCAGTTACAGACCACAACAGCTGTCAAATCAGAAAACTTGTCGAAATTCACTTTTCCAAGACTGTAAAAATAACGATTGGAATTTTCGAACTCGAATAAGTTAGGGCGAGTCGTGCATAAATAAGGTAGTGCTCATCATTCGTTTTATTTGTTTAATTACATCTGTTCACTTTGTGGTGGCTCAGCGGTGTGAACGTGCTGGATTGCCATTGGAAAGGCCCGGGTTCGACCCCCAGTGCTGACAATGTGTTGGGGTATTTGGTGCTGCAACGAAAACGTCCAAAAAAGAATGACATAGATGACACAATATCTGATACTTGATTCATTTAACACCTTAATAAAAGTAGTCAGTTTGCTAGATAGAGTATTGGTGAATGTGAGACTTAAGTATTTTCCATCCGATCAGTGTCGTCAACTGCCTTATTTTCTTCACTCAAATGCGTTGTGAATATGACGTTTTGTTGACGCTTCGTCTAATGACATTTCAGGTGTGAAAATTACAATTTCCACAACTCTTGTTCTCCCACGGAATGATCAAGTTTTTTTGAAAAAGCTCGCAGGCTTTTCAAGTGTTTGATTCGTTAAAAACAGTCTATTAGGCAGTAGTAACAAATATGAAGAAGAAAATTGGATGTACCTACGGTCCTCAAACAAGCCAATTTCAACCACACCGTGAGTCTTCTTAATCGTCTGCACGCATAATTTCGGATCATACAAGTTGATAAAAATCCAAAGACCGACGAAAATTTGGTGATTAGGACTGAAACTCTTATCAGGTCAGCAGGTCTGACCCATGACCTTCTTACTTCTTAACAACCAACAAAAATTAAAAATGCTCGAAGTGTAGTCACTGAATGCTAGTGAACACTGAATAACTTGTCTTTCAGCGCATCTCAGACATGAAACATTCACTTTTGACCTGAAATAACCTGATTTCGAGCCTTAATTGTGAAAAGATACACAGCTTCGTAAAGAGTTTCAAAAAAAAAATCTCCAGTTCTTGGTAGGCAACAAACCCATTGAGCTTAATCTCTTATCGTCTTATCCTATCCTACTCTCCGTTTTTGTACTCTAGCGTAGGCAAAAAACCATTTTTTCATTAAAAAAATGCCTTTTCTCAAAAAACAAGGACAAGCACCAGAAAATATGCTGGAGTGCAGTTTTACAACAGGAGTGTAGTGTGGATTCGAAACGGCCACATCAAAGGTTCCAATTCTTAAAAATGTTCAATTAATTCTGCGATTCACTATCTGTGTTTATGACCTCGTCCGTAAATTTCATTTTCTTCAGCTACCAAACATTATCTAAGTCAAAGTCCCATGTTCATCAATGCAGACAATTTCTGTGTTTATATTTATACAGTGGCGATACCAGCAAAATGATTGCCCAACATCAATAGTACGTCAATGATGGAGTGCAGTGTGTATTTTATTATGATATTCAATGCGTAACTTAAAAGTTCATCTCATTCAAAGTGTATTGCCATTCGATGATAGACAGAGCGTACAGCAACGATTTATCAAAAATGTAAGTGTCTTACAGCCGTTTTGTGTGAATTTTATTTAAATTTTCGTGTAATTCCTCTAAAATTCCAAGTTATAAAATGCACTCAAGTACACATCGTAAAGTTTCTTTAAGATTTCTAATACACCTTCGCCGACAGATAACAAATTCCCTCTACTAGCTCATTACTGGCTCCCTCGAGTTAATAATTTTTCATGAACTACAGGCATCATCACTGGTTGTCGATCTTATTCATTTCCGGTATCATCTATAACACCTGTGCTTTTTCAATCGACTGTGACGAATTCTATTACGACGACACCATTTCCAAAATATGGGGATACGTGTACTATTCGTGCAACGGAACCGTAATGACTCATCTCAATAACAATCAGACAATGGAGCTATTTGGATTGCATTTACATGGTCGGAACAGCAGCTATACTGAGAGTTTCGTATTGAATAATCAGAATTTGACGTCATTTCCAATGAATTCCGAAAAATTCTTCCCATACCTGCGTATCATAGACTTTTCTTTCAATCACATCGGTAGTGTGACGAATAACCAATTGCAGCCACACAAGCGTCTAAGCTTACTCTTCCTGGAATACAATAGAATTTCTAATCTGGACAGTAATCTATTTGATGGTTTGGACAACTTGATTGAGGTCAGACTGAACAACAATAACATAAAGCATGTCGGCCATGGCATAAAATTACCTTCAAATGTTTATATGAATAACAATCCGTGTACACCGATATGTTGCAACTTCATGTCATTCTACATGACAATATCGATTACAGAATTCCTGTGCAATCAGTGCCCACCGTTACAATCAACAGTACGAAAATCGGTTGATTTTACACGCGACCTCGGGACTGTTAATACTTTGGACCATACACAAGAAATGAGTGAAACAGCAGTGACTGTGGAACCAAGCATCAAAGTAAAGCGACCGAAAATGGGAGAAGTTCTGCACTGTAGCTTTGAGATACTTTTGAGAGAAAATGATGAACCACTGGGGAAGCGGTGTTCTGAAATGTACAATAGCCAAGACTCTGCATTTAGTTTCTTAAGAGTGTACGCAAATAATCCGGAATTCAAACGTCAATTGAAAGAAGACATTGAAATGAGAAATAAGGAAGGAGATGAAGAAATTAATGCAGACAACTTAACTCTAACGTAGTTGCATGACAATTAAATTAAATTTCGTATAGTAAAACGCCTTTTTTGTGGTACATTTATTCGAAACTAAAGTATTGTAAGAACGATGCAACAGCAGGTTTTCGTATGATTAAAATTGGATTCCGTTCAGACTCTGACCTTTTTAAAAGTAAACAAGCATTATGACGCACTGCAGCAAAGCAACTCCTAGCGAAAGTGTTATAGTAGACAGCTGCCAAATAGAGTGCTGTTCCATATGGAAAATTTTTCAGAATTTTCTTGCAGTTTCAAAATTGCTATGATACACTACCCAGTTTAAGTATTCAGTACTCTTCAAATTATAGGTAAAATTATTTGGTTTCTGGGATATACATACTCTCCATACAGGTGACCACGCTACTTTGCGCGCTAGTTATTCTTTGGTAAGGCCTCGATATTTTGAGCAAAAAATTCGATTGTTTCGAGACGTCTAATAAAATTTGTTTGAATACTCCATTTCAAAAGAAAAAATCGATTTCAAGGTAGCGTATAGCGCTACTTAATTTGCGCAAAAAACGTGAGATTGCTCGTCTTCGGTAGATGCTACTTCGTCTTCGGTCAAATAATGCTTCATGTACATTTTCTCTAGAATCGATGTTTAAGAATCATGGCGCTACATGTAAGCGCCCTGATGCAGGCTCTTTTGATTTTCAAAGTTCTACGCAAAAATAAAGTGGCGAAGAAGCTATTTGTACTGAAAAATGCAAAATAATTCATTTTGAAGTAACTGAAATTTCATATTTTTGTGTTTACTCTATCCATTTATTAGTTCACATAAAAAAGTGGTCGCCAGCAACTTTTAATCGTTTTTATAGATTGGCTTGAAAATGCCAATTTGAGAAATGAGAATCGTCGTCCCTTTTTGGGAGCTGGAACTCTCCAAAGTTCCCATACAATTGCCATACCATTGCCATAAAGACTAGTGCAGCCCGTCGCCACAGCAAAATTTTTCACGTTATGAAAAATAATTTTGGAAACTAGATTTGAAAAGGAAAAACTGAACCCGAGCCTTCTGTTCAGTACACAGCTGCCATTACCACTTCACGTTACTTCCTCTTTACAAATCTAATTTTGAATCGTTGTTACACAACGTTCATGTTTAACTCAATTCTGTCTCCTATGTAAACACATGGGGTAGTTTAACTTTTTATTTTCAAATCTAGTTTGCAAAGGGCGTATTTTTCATATTCTAGCTAAATAAACTTCGAAAGATTAGCCAATTCTATTGACATCTTTGTCGAACGATAAATATTTCATTGGACAAATAATTTCATTAAATTTTTCGATTCTTTTGAATTACTTTCGACGTGAGTAATGTGCTTCCCAGGTAATTGTGGATTTCGAGAATGAAGACGTTTTCTCCATCATTTCTAAATTTTCATCAATTTTATATGCTGTCGTGTATTTTAGAGATGCTCCAGTGACGGTTCCTTGAATTTGAGATTCGGTGTGATAATTCTAGAATTTCTTAAATTTCATCGAGCGTATGAGTCAAAAATACTTCCAAAATGTGCGCATGAACGCAATCAAGAAACTTTATCAAAAATATTTCTAGACAAAAAAAGTTCGGTGAGATAGAAACTTTCGAAGAAGGAAGCCGAATCAGTTCTTCTGGAAGTGACACACAAGGACTTGTGTCACTTTTACCCTTTAGCGGTTTTTTAATGGTACATTTTACCTTGAGCTCTGGAGAGCAATTTTCCTTTTGTTTGTTGTATGAAATTTGAGCTCCATTCAGCTATGTATTGAATAGTGCAGAGTAGCACAGCTGCAGCCCAACCATGTTATAAATTAAAACTTTAACAACGTAATGATACACGCATCTTTTATACGGGTTCCTTATTTCTTGTCAGAAATTGTGTTTCCTTCTCTCAGCATAACTCCATTATACTACATTGCTGAGCACATGACTCAGGCAAGTGAGAATATAATTTTCCTCAGAATTGAATGGTGAATCGATTAATTGAAATCTACAAAGTATTTGTATACCGAACAGCAGTAAAAACCACCTGAATAAATTAAATTCGCAGTCTTGTGATGAATTTTTTCAAATAAAATATTGGAGAGCAAATTTGCGATCTTACTGTACGCTTTTGAATTTAATGAAGAGAGTAATGAAAATGTTTCAATCTAGACAGATGGAATAAAATGAAGCCCGCTGGCATTCCGTTAACCAATAGAATTGAAAATCAATTGATTGCCAAGGATTCGTACTTCGCGTTCAGTCGCTAGACGGTATAACTTCTGATCCAGCGCAGTATTTATTTACAAAATTTTTTGTCAATATTTTTTATGCAAATTAGCACCTCTCACTCTTATGTATCGCATCATTGATAATTTAACAGTCGAGGTGACTACACAACAACAAGTATTAATTCGTCGAATCTTGTCATTCCACATAACAAACGAACAAACATCTGACTAATGACTTAAACTATACACCAGCCAGACAACGACGATTAAGAATACTCATATAAGACAAGTTTTCCTAGCAATTCAATTAGTGACTGAGGAGAAGCTATCGTGCAAACATTAAAATTGTGTTTTGTCGGTGAGATCAGGAAAAATTGTTTATCAGTGAAACAAAAATCATGAAGTGTCTGTGCAATGCTATCGCGATAATAGTTGCGATTTCCTTGTTCTCCAGAGATGTCCTCTCAGAACAGGTTCCCGTCATAAAGGCATTCGAAGTCGACGAATTTAACACTGTGATAAATCCGTATGAGCGTGTTGACAAAAAGCTCTCAGAAATCATTGCTGATAAATTGGCAAATATAAGATTGGAATGTCATGCCGATTATCCGGTCCAGTGGATTTACACAGGAAATGGGGTTGGTAGAAGTGGTGTTTGTATATTCATCGGTTGTTTCATAGTGAAACTTTTCCGTTTTTTTTTCGGAATCGAAAGGTCCCCATAAGCAACACGGATATCTCATTTTCTACCTCATTGTCAACGACCGAAAGACGAAATAACGTTCTGAACGGCCAGTACGTAGCATCAATATTTCTGGGTCCACTTAAAGAACATCACACTGGCAAGTATCAGTGCAGCCGTACAGATTATGTAACAGTGGTACCGAATTTGTACATCTTCGTGCCTGGTAAATACATGGCGACATTTTTTTTCCTCAAATGAACGACGTGTTATGCAAATTTATGCAAATCTTTCCAGGTCAAAATTTATTCACATCGACTCAAGGCAAAACCATTCAAGTGAATCCAAATGAAGAGTCGATTACGATACCTTGCTCTGTTTCTGATCGACGCATCAAAGTTTCGCTTTTCAAATTGAACGGGGTATGGTGTGACGACTTTCAATCACAATTTCTTTGACCTTTGGAACAATTTTTTTTCTTTTTGTCAAATTTAGGAAGAATTGAGGAAACCTGTTACCAAAGGAAACGACGCTATTGTCTACGATCCTCGGAAGGGATTTCGCATTAATATAAAGAAAGTGGAAAACCTAGATGGTAGATACCTTTGCACAGCTCATTACAATAACGAAGTGAGAGATGTGGAGTACACAGTTATATCTGGTACCCAATTAGATGATGACTTTGGTTACCAATCAGATGCACCGGGGAATTATGAAGGTAGACCGGCAACGCAGCTTTTTGATATAATGAAAATCAAAATTTCAAATTTCTTCTCAATTTAGAATTTAGACGATCCGAAGAGACTTGTACAGGAGATTCGTGTAACCAGTGCAAAACTCACGCAGACTGTCCAAAGGATATGAACTGTTACACCGATTTTAAGTGTCGAGATCCGTGTTCGTACTCAATTCGCTGTGGAACTGCTGCCACGTGTCGAGTAGAAGATAATCGTCCGCAATGTTATTGTCCATCTGGTTTTGTCGGCGATCCGAATAAAGAATGCTTGAACATATCGAGGTATTTTGTTATTTGAGCACTTAGTGCGGTCGATTGTTGACTTGTATTAATCGAATCAATTTTGATTTCAGAGAGCGGTATGAACGTCAGTAAACGATTTGGCATTTTGAATTTATTTTGATTGGCTGTATAGAATTGCCTCAATGAAGTAATAAAATCCGTTAAAAACTATGCTTCCGTTCTCATTATTTTTTTCGATTTTTGGCTGCCTTTATTCCATGTGGTTGAAAATGATGAGCTTTGGAACTGAATTTGTTACGTAGAATAGAAAATCGCTCTTCCGAAGAGTACTTTGTTTGAAAAACGAAGCTTCTTCTAAGCACGACAACAAGCGAAACCAAAATAGCATCGAAAAAAAGTTAGAATGTTCCCTTTCTTCCAAAATTCATAAATTTTGAACTGATCTCAATCCTTCAAAACGGAATGCTTCCAGGATTTTCATGGTTTCTAGAACTTGTTGAATATTGCAACTGGACTATTATCTCTGTTATAACACCTTCTGGGGACGTAACTTGTGCATTTTTCTCTACAATACAATTCAATTTGTTAGCAGCATCAAAACCGGTCGTTTTAATTATTTTCTGCTATCCGGTTTCCAGCGACAATGTGGAGTGTTAAGTAAAGTCTCATTGTTGCGTCATCTAACATCGAAATCAATGCAGAACTATGTGGAGGAAGTTATAGCGACATCCAATGATACTGATGATGAATGAATTGGTGCAACAATATTCAAAACGACAGACATATCACGATACTTTCGTTAAATGTGATACTTCGTTTGTTTGAAGTGTTTCGTTCTGTGTTTCATACGATATCTACTATTTCATTTGTTGTAACGTAGATTATTCTATATGTTATGAATGCTACGTGGAACTAATCGCTTATTCTGGTCATTTTTGCCGATAACAGATGAACAAAGAATTTATTAAACTTTTTGCAAGGTTTGGCTCAATGTTTTTCAATGTTGTCCACACTTGAAAGTCACTCGATAACTTCTCTGACATTATAGAGAACTATAGCTCAACGTCTGTCGTTTAAAAGGATTTCAAGAGGATTTTTGAGTTTGTTTTTGAATTGAAATCCTCTTTTAAATGTCTGTTAAATGAAACAACAGAATTGAAATATCGTCAAAAAATCCTAGAATTTGTGAATTTGCTCCTACAGGCGCTAATTTATAACATATGTGTGTCTTCTGTTAATTCAGTTTATCTTTCTTTCGACTCTTTGTGTAGAATTTAATGTTTTAGTACGTTTTCTATCCCAGCAACAAAAACTCCATACCAGCAGGAAAATTACACAATACCATGCCATTAGTTATTTGGAAA
>JANTFA010151828.1:0-11104 GCA_026413405.1 Phytosciara flavipes
TAACATTTCTCAGCGCTGGTCAAACACACACAAGCAAATCTATTTTTCGTTGAAAGTTAACACATTTGCGGAGAAAACATTGGTCTTACATTTTTGAAAAAGATTTTGTTTAAAAAGATATCAACGAAAACCAAATACGAAACGCCACGATGCAGGCTACATTTTGAACTCAGTGGTGATTGCTCTTAAACATATTGCAATTGCGTGGTTTATGTTTTCATGCGATGAAAACATCTGTTATTGTTTTAACGCACAAATGTAGACTATTTTTAGCCGAAGTGGATTGTATATATCTACTGTATTCTATGTGTAAGATTGGAGTGTACGCCTACAAACAGTCTATATCTGAATTGAATAAACATTTCTGTTGAAAATAAAACCTATTAAAGGTATTATGGGTCAGTAAAGTAAAAAGAGTTTAATTGCATTCATTTTAGTCGCATTGTGAACAGACACCAGAACAGACTTTTTAAAATTTTAAATTTTGTTATGTAGAGCAGTCTATACTCTGATGAAATACCAGAGTTCCATTTGAAATATATAAATTCGAACTAAGACGTATTTCATCTTGAATATTTCGAAAAGATAATTACTGGACTTTATGCTTGAATAGATCAGAGAAAACCAGAAGTTGAAACTCATACTGGTTCAGAAACCTCATTGTTGCTCTCTGAAAAATAGCCTCAAGAGCCTTATTCACATCTGGCAATACAGAAATCGGCCGAGAGTTAGACACATCCCTCAAAATATCCTTCTTACTCTAGCGGTATTTAGGCTGCTAGAATACACACCATAGAACATCATAGAGAAAAGGAGGAATAGCACATGTGCAACAATTAAGTGATGCCATGAGTATGTCGTCGAATCCATTGACATTTATGATGATTGAGACACCTCGTTGGCAATCACAGGTTTCAGGAAAATCATTAGGTAAAATTTACTGCAAGCTTTTTTGAAAATCAAATGGCTTCAAATGTATTTCGTTTGGTAAGGTTGCTGTGATTGGTGATTAATTCCGGTTGCGCCCTTCATATATAATTCACCGGGATTAGTGACATCAAGACAATTCTCCAGTATTTGTCTTCATTAAGAATTGGTGCAACCAGATAGATGATAAAATATCGAAGGGGACGTTACTACTGGAACTGATGGCCCACACCTCTTCGACAGTATCTATGCAACAGAGAAATGATACCTAAATGGTGTTCCAGCGGCATGCCAGATAGAAGGATCATCTGAGCAGTTTTCATAGTACAAGTTAAATGTCAAATTCTTTTCAGAAATGGTTCAGATCTTCCTTCTGTCTGGCGTGCAGCTCAACGCCATCTATGTATCATTTCTCTGCTATGCAATGAACAGATGAACACCCACACATGTATGTTCTGTTGCGGTAGTTATTCAAAGACTTTCGAACCTTCTCCACCAACCAACTAGCCGGAAGTGAGTATGACAGCGGTTTTCGACTTTACAGGCCCCGGGCTGTTTAGGCATATAACTAAAGAGACCTTTGCCATAGTCATCCGACGGAGCCAGGTTCACTTTCAAAAAATGCCTCAGTGTTGATTGGTAGCGCGGTAGTTTTAGACTGTTAGACGTTGTTACCATCCAATTAAGATCATCAATGAAACAATAAGCCATTTTTGTGTTAAAATATAATTGTATTCACCGTTGTGGTTTAAGTAAAGTTTTTAGAAAATTTTATTTGTTTCTCTAAAACTAAAGTGGAAACTCTAAAATCTAAACAAAATAAATTTTTAACTTAGGCAAAACATTTCATATTAAACTTAGAGAAAAACGAATTCTTAAAAATTCATCGAGATTGGATTATAGTTACAATTTCTACTCTGCCATTCAACCAATCACATACAGCGAGATTTTTCTTTTCCATTTACTATTTCTCTCTTCTAAATATTTCTCTTTTCATCTATCACATTGTAGGAAAATACAAACTACGGACCTGGTGCCAAAATGGCCTAAAACATCAATGGATGCAAACAGTGCTGCAACCAGTCTAAGTGCCTAAAAGCATCACATCCAGATTTGTTGTTGGTTTTTCTTTCTTGAATTTATCTTAAAAAATCTAATCTGAAAAACTTCAATTACATTCCTCGATCGATGCAATGTTAATGCTTCCGATTGTGACATTAAACGGACTCACTGACATCAAACCTGGCTTTTAGTCGACATGTGTCTTTAGCCTACAATAGATGACTTTTTCAATGTTCAGCCATGACCGCCAGCGTGCTTAGTACATAAGTTAGACAAACTTTTGGCCATTAAGAACATCCCAATCAGCCCGTAAAAAACCAATGGCAATTAGCCCACATATCAAACGCACTCATCCCAAAGGTAAAACACGAAATTCAATTCCAAGTGACATCCATATTCCCTCCACTCCGCTCATTTTACAATTGCGAAAGCATTAACATTGCTTTTAGCAGTTGAATTTATAAAATTTTAACTTTAAGTACTGAAGTAGAAAACTAAACTATTTGATCATTTTTTTGGAATGCAGCGTATACCGCCCGTCGTCGCTCTTTTGTTATAAATATCGTGTAAGGATCAAGGGATTAATGTGATATTCGTAGCATAATTTCAAAAATGTCGAAGCAAATTTTCTGGAAGGGACCTGTTCTCCCAATCTGGCTACAATTCTGTTTGCTTTGTATAAAAATAGATCATTTCCATTGTAGACATAAACGTTGAAAGCTGCGTAGTTCTTTAGCTCTCCCTCTCCCTCTCTCTCTCTCTTCATGTTCCATCTACAGCTTGGTATGCTTTACATTATCAGTCCAGTAGTTTTGAATGGTCATTGCTTCCAAAGAATTTAAAAACGAATCATTGTCTAAGCTGTACATTTCGTCGGAATTATCCTGCAAAGAAAAATGGCATGAAGACATTTCTTCTATCCCATCTCACTCTCTCATCTTACTCTCATTGTGCTGTCATCAATATATCCACTGGAATCAGGTTCGCTGAGTGTTTGCGGTTTGTTGACATACCGTCGCCGATAAAGCACCACTCCCATTGCACTGACTATGCAAGACAGTCCGATTGCAGCTAAACATATTCCAGATATTGCACCTGCATCGAGAATAGTTGCACGCTAAAAACGTAAAAATTGAATTTTAATTTTATGTTGCATTGACGAAACAGAGCGAATGCCTCTGTCCTTTCAGTCTGTTCAACGTCAGTCTTTGGGTGGGTTGTTTTTAGAAGAATCTCCCGAATACATGAACGCAGGTGAGACCTTTCTCTCTCTGAATGGTATACTAGCTGGGGTGTTAACGTTCAAAAACCCACCGAATTTGTCTGAAAAAATGACACTGAAGACCCAGTCATTCAGTCATACGTTGGGGTATCATATTCGATTCGAAAGGCCTGTCTAGGAATGAAGAGTCATCAGCACTTTAGCCTACGAATTTCGATCCTCCACCCGCATGCGACAAAGTATATGAAGAAAATTTGTAAAATACCACTCTCTTCTGTAGAACGGGCGTAACTTGTGAATGACCCCTCAAGATTTGAGAAATTTTCTGTCTGCAACGACAATGTCTCGGTTCATTCAAATACCTGAATACCCTGAATATCAATTAACATGAGAGTGTTGTTGGTGTTTTAATTGAATTAACACTCTTTTTACATAGCTTTGGTAGCTGTAGTTGGTACTACAATTCAACTTACAGTTTAAGTCAAGTCAAGTTTTAAAATGTGGGAAATGTGTCTTGTCTCACATTCACCAAATACACACAGTTGTTGCACTTACCTTTATTGTTAACGCTTCCGAATTTAGTTCATCGTCTCCCACCATCTCGTTTGCCGATCGCTCTAATAGATTTTTAGATCCTAATGTGAGATTTACAATTTTCAAAGTTTGACTATATTCTGCTAATATTTTTGATTGACGTCCTCTTTCGCTTATCACTTGCTTTTCCGTCTCTTCTCGCACCACCTCAGGTTCCGTGGTTGATTCACTCTCGTTTTGATGACTTACATACACGTCAGGTCGCGAAGACTGTGATTTGGTTGATATGCTTTTCAGTTTTGTTATTTTTTCCACTTTCAGTGGTGCGGCTGTTGTCACATTCACTTGAGACGCTTTTGTAATGGGAATATTGGATTGAATGGAATTTTGTAAACTGTCGGCATTTCGTGTGAATGAAGAGTTGAACTTTTTTGCTGCACTGCTAAAACATAAAAACAAAACAATTTTTGTGATAAGAATGCCCGGAAACAAGGCTTCCGTTTGACTTACCCAACAGTATGATTTAACGGTTCGACTATCTTAGAGCTATTTTCAATGTGATCGAGTGGTAATACTTCCGGAATTTCAATCAACGTTTCATTTTTATCAAACTCCTTGAGATCTCTGTCATTTTTCTCCAAATTTGCAAGCCGCTTATCGGATGTCATCCACTCTTCGTGGAATTTGGCTTCAAGCAATTCCTTTCCGTCGACTATATCATCGAAATCACTCTGGACGGCTATGGGAAATTTGAGTGGTTCACCTTTGTTATAGATTTTGCCATTATTGAACGGACTGGAGGAAGGAGACGTATCAACTGAGCCTAGTGCATAGCAGTTAATGGTTGCTGGAACGTGAAAATATTAATTTTAAATGATTGGAATAAGGGTAAAGTGGTAAAAATAATGATAAGACGCGTGGAAAGAATCTGCTGTTTGGTTGAAATTCAATTCTTACACTACCAAGGAGACCCCGTAACATTCCATTCCATTTTCTTATTACTGATGTCGAGACTTATTGACAAGGACAAACACTGCAAAAAATGTGAACATCAATATGGGACACCATTGTCGTTCGTTGTTCTCTCTAGGGAAAGCCATTTTAATAAAAGGGTAGTTCTTAGACCCGTACGAAGTACGGGGTCTTATGCTTTCACTCTTACGATTGTAACACGTAGAATTCAAATGTTTTTTTTTTCAAAATCGGATCACGGGTTCTGAAGTAAGAGCCCATAGTTTGAGCCTAAGTCGAGCTAGTGGAGATTCTTTTTCAAATTGGACCTCGTACGGTACTTTCGGAATTGCTGTAAGCAATCCAACAAGGGATGAGTTTCAATGAAATGGCTCAGTGTTGCAAAGTAGTTTCGAGATTTTCTGTATGAGCAACAAGCTATACTCATGTCGTACACTACTCGTACGGGTTCACTTTATGTTTCTATAAAGCCTGCAATTCAAACAGAATGGAAAATATTTTACACTAGAGAATTGCTTTTAGTGTAACAACTGGAAAAGTTCTTTCTTCTCATTCTTTGAATTTTTGCATGGCTTTCAAATGCTTTGAATTTTCTTCGATAAAACGGTAGAACGCAAGAGACCTATTCACTTTACACAACCACCATGTTTTCTTCATTAATGAGGTTTTCGTTATGCTTGTTGTGTACGTGAACTGCTAATTCTTTTGGTTTATGTTAAAACAGAATTGTTGGGGAAATACTTGAAGAATAAGAATTTATTCAAAAAGATTTAAAGTTGGTGCAAGGTTCATGGAACTGCAGCTTTTGCTGCAAAACGGATCATTATGTTTGTATCGACTTAGTCAATTTGGAAAGGAAAAATGAATTATTCAGTGGCTGATAGCCTACTGATTACAGTGCATTACACCAAGTTGCTGCAATGTAGCATAAAACTTTCAATGCAAATCTCAGGCTACTTTTAATGAATCAAAAAATATACAAAACTAGACTGACCGTGGTCCGATCGACCCGCCGGCATCGAATAAATCGAGCTTCGATAATGTTGTTAGTCCACTCTCCACTGATTTATTCATTTTCTCTCTCTTTTTCTGTAAGCCTCAATAAATAGACATGACATTTTCAACTGCCAGATATGGCCCTCAAAAACACCATCTATACCAACAACTCTCTATAAGTGATACTCGATGATACATTACCCGAACTTTTTACAAGCTCACAAAAAATTTCCCTCAAACTCTTCTAAAAGCACCTGATTTTGGACCACTTTGTAGGATAAAAAAAAAATCTTTTCCTCTCAGCTCTTCCGCTCAAACTGTTGTGACCGATAACATCATAAGGCAATAAATGGACGTTATATAAGCATTCAGACATACATTGGAGATTCTCGTAATAGTTAATTCCTTGTATACTTTCATGGGAATACATCCAATATCACGATAACGGGTTTCTCGTTTGTTAGTGAGGTACCGTAGCCTGACTCGAACACGGCTTATCAATCATGACTCATGATTCATGAATGTTGGATAAATAGAAAAATGTTTACGTCACATTGTTAGCTGTGGTTGCGTGCGTAATACGGTAAGATCGTATTAATATCCAGTAATTAAACGCAAATCAAAGTAGAAATAGAAAATGTATATCAAATAACTTGCCGCCCAGATGCAACGTATAATATAGAATTACATTGCATGAAAATCTCAAGTTCATAATACAAAAAGAACAAGAGTGTAACCTAAGTGTTGTTATTAGTATGCGGAAAGAAACTGAATCTGAAAATGAACAATTCACTTGCGTCGATCGCAAAATTTGATATGAAACGTAAATACATTTTGATTGGGCTGATCGGATTTAGAATGGATCAAGAGTTCAAGTTGTTTAAACAATTTGTGGAATTAGACGGGAATGTGAATGACACACTACAAAGAGCAGCAGCAATGCTCTTATGATTCTTTTTATTTGCGTAAGTCGAATTGTTCACCAAAATATACTTTGAATTGTGAGCTTTGAACTCCCAAAAATTACCCAAATCTATCTCTAGTATTATGAGACCTGGCCCAAAACCTTAGGCGCCTTAAAAAGTTATTGAGATAGCTGTTCCAAAACTTCTTGTCAAGCAAAGTTTTTGAGAAGGGTACACAATAAATCCACTAAACCTCATCGACTTACCACTGAGCGATGTAATCCAAAACCAATGGGTCCACCAGTACCAGGTCATCGTTTTGATAGTTTAATTATATCAATTCCGAGATGAATAAACCTTTGTAGATTTGCACAATTTTAAGTTATGGAAGGTTTATTTTGTTCCGTTTAGTATACATCTGAAAAAAAAAATAATCAAGCCGTTAGTACTACGATTAACACAAGACTTTCAGAGAGATGATAAATGTGCCGTGTACCAGTCATCTCTCTAAAGATTTCATAAAAAGTAATTCAGTCAATTTGAAAAACCATAGAGAAAATGTGGAAAATATCACAGTGATGTCGGTGAAAATTTTGCAGGGGATTCTTGGATTTGTTCAAAATCCAATCAATGATACTTTAAGCTTGGTGGGTGTTTTAACGTTTTGTAATCAAATGCGTCTCATTGCTAGTACGTCTATCTCATCTTTCTGGAGACCGTGTGATGGACTTCTTCAATTTTTAGCGAGCAGATAACCTCTGGTGGAATTTTTAGGACAGGCCGATGGGATTTATGGACATTTTCAGTGGAATTATTGGAATTCAGCTAAATTTTGAAAATAGAATGGAATCTTTGGAATTGCTGTGACAGATTTTTAGCTCGACTTTCGGCTAAGGTAATCCAATTTGAATTCACACACGCCAAGAATAGCACACCATCAAATCAGGCAAACAATTTCAAACTGTTCGCTGAAAAGAATGATATTCATACGGTTTGTTGTTGTGACTGAATATTTCTGTTATCACCAACCTATGAAGTTAATGTCTTCTCAATTTTATTCATTTTATTTGACAACACTCTGATGAATTAATTAAAAGTTACAAATTGAATCTGCTTTTATAATGACAGCCACAAATAAATTGAAAATTTTCAGTCACGCCCTAGTTAATCGAGTTAAAATCAACCGAATTTGAAAAGAAAAAATTGAATCAAGAAGTTTCGTTTCGTCTAAAATGTGTTGTAAAATTTAACGGTCGACAGAATCAGCAACATTCACGAGGCAATAAATTTAAATGTCTAAAGCCATAATCAATTTCTGTCTCATGGCATTTTTAACTCTTTTTAAACGTTGAGTCATACATTATAAAGCTGTGACATCGACTCGTAAAAGGTGAACACAAGAAAAAAAAGAAACTTCTACAATCACAGTGGCAATGACAATGACGAAAATGAAGCAATATTATGGACTTAAATTTCCTAAGAAAAAAACACTTTTTTCCATGGTATTATTCAACATCGAAACGGGTTTGGTCATCTTGAGCCATACACGATCATGAAAATTTTCTTTAGGCGATACGCTTGCCATTGTGACAATGGAGTGATGCAAAATGTAATGACTAATTTGTGGAGTCACACTTCTGTGATTCGTTTTCTAATCATGGACCATGGTCAGTATGTAGACAAATTACAAATAGTTTCAATTGCTAAGATCAGTTGTTCTTCTTTTTTTGTATTGTTCAAATAATCAGAGGTGGAATGAATCACCAATTTGTATGACTAGACCGTAATCGCAAGTCGTATACCTAAAAGTTTCATTAAGTGATGTCATTGAACACCGTCAGAATCTTTCCATTCTGGCGAATTATGATTTTGTTTTGGAATTTTTTGAGAGTTCTATACGAATTGCAGATCAAGAAATTGGTAGAAAGCTTATTGTAGCTATTCATTCGTCCAGCATTAGCTACCACAACCGTACCGTATCATACATTCGCCTTCTTCTCCTTTTTCAGCCTATTTATATCAATTGCTGAATGTAGCCCTATTCCCTCGATTTTCTTCCATTTAAAACGATCCAATGCTACTTTTTGCCAGTTTTCTTCTAATTTCTTTTCTTTTGAGAAATTTTGTGATTTCCTTCGTCCATCTCTCTGGTGATCTAGATCTCGTGTAAGGGTGGTCCCCAGTCCATGATTGTCTCACATCCAGTTGTCGTCCTTGCACCCGCACCCACTTTTGAAGAGGTTACTCTTTCCATGACATTGACGACTTTTACTTCCTGTTGAATACATTGATTTCTCGTTCTGTCTCTGAGCGTAATTTCAAGCATACTTTCGCTTCCACGGATATTTGCATCACATCGGCTTACACTTGTAACAACAAGTCCATGCAAACATAGACACCTTCTTGTCGTTGTAATGTGTGTTGCAAGTTGTGTTGATTCATCGACAACGATGACAATAATCAGCGAAAAGTGTGAGTGTTCTCGTATTTAGCCTGAAGTATGGTTGCACTAAAGAAGTAAAAGATTCAACAGCAAACACTAACAGATAATGAAACAAACGAAGTAACAGATCTACAATGACACTGAATTGTAAGTGTTATTCTATTAGTGCGACGATCGATCAAGACACAAGCAATAAACAATTATTCGCAGAAGTACAAGATTCTATAGATCTAACGACCTCATCTGATGAGCCTCATCAATAAGAATAAATTCCAACAAAGTTGAGAAATTCGTAAACGCATGAATGTTGAATGTAAGAACTGGAGAGACGCCTTTTTCGCGTATGCCAACTAGTCTAAGTCTTCACAGAAGCCGACACAACATACACCTTATGGGTTTTAGTCATCCTCCACAAATCATCATCAATTTAGCATCAATGAACAGAGCAACATTGAGTGGGAGCAATACATCAATCGGAATCTCGCAGCCACATCCGAAATGCCATTAAAGAATCATCATATCACGGATTAGTGAGCGAATAAAATATGTAATTTCTTGTTATTAATAATGGATGAAAAAGGAAACTAAAATCAATGAACCCGGTGATGCGTACGTTTATTTTTTGTTATTGTTTTCTGTTTGCCAGAATAATTCGATAATTTCAACATTAAAGTCAATGACTTGTAATGTCTTCGGTTTTGCTTTGTTGTAAACTTTTTTTTACATTTTTATAACGCTACCAGATGAGTTCGGCAAGCCTTTAAAGGTTCGAAATTGTGTGCAAATACACACACCGTCTCACAAGCACGTCATTTCATGCTTTGGGGGCGAAAGTGAGAGAATTGTAGAATTTTTCTGGTAATTTCATTTCTTTAAATGACAAGTTGTATCTGTCTTGAACGGTTGACCAGATATGTGAAAACTGTAGCCCGTTTAACTGTTTAATGAAAATGTTATCACAAGCCCAATGGGAATGAGTCGAAGATATAAGAATTTCGAGGATTTTGGGATCGTACTAAGACCGGAGCCAGACGATCAAACATCAAAACAAACATACTTTTCATCCTAGCGGCGAGAATACGCCAATTTTCTACCCAATATGCCATGAGAAAATTGCATTTTGTTGGACGACTGTTCGAATGACATTCTCAAGTAATAAACGTCGAGCACTTTCTCTACTGTGAAATGAGACAACCGAATGATCGTCATTTGAACCCTCACTTTCTTTATGTTTTCAATTGTGAACGAAGTTAGGTTGACAAGCGAATGTGCCTAGAATCTACCGCGGCCCACAACAGGAACCGATCCGTATAAACTATTTTATGCCAAGTGACTAAATTACGAGAGAAATTCTGTAGTTTTGTCTCAAGGCATGAAAAACTGTTAATCAATCACACTATTTGCGGACATGGAAAACTTTCCATTCACTTCCGGAAGAAAAAGGAAATTGCAGTTTAAGCGAAAATGTTCTTGTTGGAAATTCCTATTTTTCCTCTCGGTAAACAAATAACTATTGTCGATTGAACTGTGCCTGTTAAAGGCAGTCTGTACCACTGTCTGAATAGCGGATTTTTCTCCAAATTATCGCAAAATGATTACGTTACGAACTCTATGACTTTACTTTACACTTCGATTTAATGAGCTGATGGCGGGATACCCACCGCCGTCATTTATCTTCAAGTCGTCGTCTGCAAATGGATTTATCATTCACATAAAATCTTGTAGGTTGAAAGAAAAAGTTGTGGAAGAAGAATGAAAATTAAACAGAGACGGAGAAATGTACACCTCAAGCATTCGTTTTCTGATAAGAATTGTATGGAAAAGACAAATCGACTTCATTTGTGCATTGGCTATTGAAATTTTTAAAATCTGAGACCATAAAAACGGCGCATTTATGTCCTTTCATTAGACATTACTTGTCCGGTAAGGGAATGATGTAGTCTAGACAAACTTTAGAACAAACAAATTTTTTTATTTCCCCGACCAAAGCAGCTATCAGACGCGATGGTTTCACTTCTAGCCGATTTGACAAATTTTGCTTTT
>JANTFA010151839.1:0-11103 GCA_026413405.1 Phytosciara flavipes
GGCATACCGTAGAACAATTTTTTGCTTAGAATGATGTTTTACGTCGAAGTTGTCGAAATTCCAATTGTCCATTGTAAAGTATTACTTTCGCAGCATCCAATGTAATCTACTGGTCTCTTTCTTTGATGCATTTTTGGTTTTTTACATGTTTTGCTGATTATAGTAATTTCTAAATGTCGTTTCCTGACATTTCATATTTGGAATTTCCTTATGTTGCATAATCAGCTTGTTAGCATGAATGGCTGCGAATATTGCTCTGTGTAATAATTATTGCCATGCCTGAGAAGTAAAGGATAGCTAATATACAGCAGCTGCGGTGAAATTCGTTTATTGCGTAGGAGGAAGTTCGCGTCCCGCGCTGAAGAGATATATTTTAAGATTATTCCGTTACATAGCGAACGTTTAACGGTATTGGTCAAATTTTCGTATGCATTTTCACTGATAATTTTTCAGTTTGATCGATTTGGACGATTGTTATGTTCGATTCGCGATACCCAAACTTCAGACCTTTTAGATTTTATACAGTTCTAAGTCAAGGGACCCAACCCGTGAGAAAGATGGGAGCAAGTTCACAGTCAAGAGAATAAATATCGATATCTGAGAGCGATGTTCGATCAGTCAAAATTTCTTAAAGGGTAAATGTGACGCAAGGTTCACAAGAGTGTGACAAAAAATTCTTTTAAAGAAAATTGTCCTGTTCGTTTTAGTCCAGAAATAAAACCCAATCCATAATATGTTGTTCAATGGATCGCGTCATTTATTTTACGTTTGTCTCTATTTAACTATGGAGTGACCTCCACTTGAGGGTCGGAGCATAGTTCAATTTTGAATTGTAATTGAAAGTTAGATAGATTTCACCGATTTCACAATTTGGGTTCACTTTTAGAGCAAGCCGTGTCATCGAAATGCTTTAAAAGTTATTACTCTGAAGTGAGGTTAGTTTAAATTGGAATGTAAAATTTTTGCAATTAACCTCTTGGTGTTTGCTTTGCTGGATTTTGGTGTTTTGGATTCCCATATTGAAGAAAAATGCTTCGTTTGGGTACAACTGTTTATTCCATGCATTCGGTCAAAATAACTATCCTCAGAGATACGAACAAAGCAACAAAGCTACAAAGCAACTCCAAGCAAAAGTGTGATCGCAGCCAGCTGCCAAATCGAGTGTAGTATTTGAGTATAGAATGTTATCCTAACTCTTTTTACAGTGTTAAAATTTGTGTGGTACACTGTTCTATTTAGAGTATCACTCATGTTTGGAGTGTGTTGGTACGTACTAAATACTTTTAGCCTTGAAACACCACCCATGCTTAATGTGAATTCCACGTCAACGTATAGGCTAGCAAGCCTTTAGGATTTCGTTAGATGATCC
Organism: Phytosciara flavipes; assembly: GCA_026413405.1. Classification (NCBI taxonomy): domain Eukaryota; kingdom Metazoa; phylum Arthropoda; class Insecta; order Diptera; family Sciaridae; genus Phytosciara; species Phytosciara flavipes. The sequence continues at coordinate 1,370 of JANTFA010151839.1, forward strand.
TTTCATGTTCGCCTAACGACTTAGATATATTATGCACAGACTGAATTGTGCATGAGTCGCACCACTCGAAGTTAACCACCCATCAAATTATGAAGCTTGGGTACGCATGGGAACGTTATTTTTGGGGGAAAATCCTACACTGAATTTGCCCTCACCGTTATTAAGCCCGGGTTTTCTAGGTGGAAGGCCACTACGCTACCACTGTGCCTGCAATTGTCCTAATTTATCATTTGTTTTAAATACTTTTTCCAGTTTTACATCGTTGGCATGACCTAGACGTATCTGTGATATTTTCTATAAAATTTTTTCTTCACGTAGGACCTAGTCGTTCTTTAAGATAAAACAATTGAGTTACACTCGAGAGATGTCATTGTGGCGCTGTCATTTTCAAACCTGTCTGGGTGCCCATGTAATTTTTGGGTGCCGATTAGCATCAGCGCCACCATGTCACCTCTCGAGTATAGCTCTATGGTAAAACACCTTTTACTTTTTGTACAGCCTGATGATGGACTCAACCAATGTATACAAACCGTTCGTTCCAGAAAACAACTAGCTGAACTTTATAAAACCTTTAGTGAAGATGACTGATGTGCATGAACAGTAATCTATACTGATTATACTTTGAGCACAAGTCTGCTGGGTTTGAAGTTCTTGCATGCTATTATTAGTAACGTGAATAAAAGCTCCTTTTCGCAGCCTGGTAATTATATTATTCGTTCACTACAAAAGAAAAATGTACCAGCGATTCATCTATATCGTCTGAGAAATTGGTGGTGTTCTTTTCCCATACAATTTCAAACAATGATAATGGCTATAGCTACTACAACAAATCGCACATGTTCCATAGGATAATAGAGGGAACTCCGGTTTACCTTCTTTTCTGTTTTTTTTAAATGTTTTTTTTTGCAATTTTACTTACAACTGAATGAGTAGCCGATTTATCAAAGTAAACTTGAATAAGCAAGTTGCTTTCGTACGCCGATATTTGTGATGAGAAAACAACTTTTCACTTTCCCATGTGAACGAACCGATCGAACCTCATACATATCTCAAGGGTGCAATTTTTTGGTTCAGGACAGATAACATTTCACTGGGGAATTCAAGTAATCAATCTAAATTTAAATTGTTTTCCGTGATGATATGATAGAAAGGAAGAAAAAACGTCGATTCAGTTGTGGTTAGGAAATTGCAAAATAGAAAGTCTGGAGATGTGGAAACAATTTCCAAAGTGTTTACAAAAGTTCAATATAATGCTGTTGTTGTAGTGTACACCACTGTTCTACAGTCAGGGCAATTTGTGGAAACTTTTTTCTTTTAAACTCACAACAAAAGAATATTTAAAGAGTTTTTGAAATTAACACTGGTCGATGGGAAAATGGAATTTAAATTTCATGTTTCAATGTTCCGAACTTTAGGTTTACTGAAGAGGAAACAATGCGAAACGCTTCTTTGTAAGTTACAAATACTAATAATCAATTATTTCAAACGTTGTTTGGAACATATCACTAGAGGACAATCCCAAGATTACGAATGACATAGAATTGAAACCAAAGTTCTGGTAAAATTTTGTGCAAAGTCACTTTTGTATAAAAAATGCAGGCTCGGTAAACTTTGACGGCTGCTACGGACGTCTTTCGAACAAATAAGTTGTAAGTTGCCTTCGACTCTGCATGTCGATATAACAGTCCCTAAACTTTATTGCTTACTTCAGCTGTATTCAATCTTGCCTACCATTAAACTGTATTGATGTGAAGAAATCCATCAGTCGGGAATAGAAGTTTACACTGGATGCTGTGAAAGTAATTCATTTCATGAGGGAACCATTTTGTGATAAAAGCAGGCGCACAAGTGAGTTTTCTTTTGTCATAAAATTGTTTCCGAAGCAATGAATGACGTAGCAACTTCCAATTTTAGTCTGGTTTACCCTGCATGCCAAATGCTAAAGTTGAATTTCACATAAAAATTCATGGGAAATGAACCAACAATGTTCCAACATGTAATGGATCATTTAGGGGGCATATATTGCTATGTAATTTCATATTTCGCATGAGACAACAGTAAAAATATAACCGAAGGGTAAAAATATTGTCTCTCACATCTTACCGACACACTCAATTATTACAACAAGCCATCGGTAGAATATTAAAGTAGATAAGCAAACACGAAGAACACACAAATAAAACGTGTCATCTGTCGTAAACAGCGGCAACTAACACAAAATTTTACAGATTTTTTTAAATAGTTCGTATGAATTGGTTACGCGCCGTCTTCGAAAAATAAGTTACCTTACCCTTACATTCATTATGATTCCCATTCCCATTCATACAATCTTTCCGCATAAACGTTCTTCATGTTGGAGCATCTACTATAATATTACATCGATGCACTAAGCATATCAGTAGAAACCCTTAAAAAATGGAACGTGACGCAAGTTCCTTTGTTTATATTTATAAAGTGAAGCATTTTGCGTCTGATTGCAATAACATGAAATGTTTACCAAACAAAATTTGCATCACATGTGGCATATGATTCAACTGAAAAATGTATTCCATTCCAGCCATTTTTTACAATTTTTAAATTCTCTTAGAATTGGTTTCCTCGACATATGTCAAAATTTTCCACCATAACCAGGAAATGTGTTTATTGCATAAATATGTTCCTATACGGGGTCCCATGGGAAAAAACATCAGATGTCTTAGAACTGCGAGCAAAATCTACTCCACAGATTAAAACAAAATTGGTTGATACGTTTAGAAGTTAGCTCTGGAATAGACTAACAAAGCAACGAAGGATTTTTCATTGTACTTTGGAACAATAAAATCGATCAATTTACATGGGAACCCCTGAAATTAATATTTGTTGCTCGGTTTCCTGACCAACTGTTGAGACATCCAATACACCGTTGGAATCGCACGGACGCCTAGTTTTTTTTTGGGGCTAGGGACAACAGGGCATAATTTCCAAATCTACTTTATATGTAGTGCTGAGATGAGATGTACAACAAAGACTTTTTTTTTGAATTTTTTACTAGTATTGGAACTTACGCCACGGGTGTGTAGGTTACTGAATTTCAGTGTGAACTTTCTTTGAAGTTAGTCGTTTATTACGAATATATAGACACCTTGAACATTTTGAGCTCTGTGTTGTTGAAATTACTCGCTACTACACAGTCTACCCATCATTACATTCGCATTAGCGTTATATTCACTTTCACAAAACATTGCAGATATTTATGTAGACGTTCCGTCATTAAATATTCTGACGGAAAAATCAAGGGGTCTACCAATTATGTTCTGATGGTGTGAACGTTAAAAATTGTTTTGGTGGAAAGAAATATTCAAAAGAAATAGAATTCCGATTCTATTTTTGTCACTATAACAGTTGGATTACTGAAGGGGGGAAAATGGGAATCCGATACAAGAAAGAATAAGAGGCAGTGCACATTAAGTTCGAGGCAAAATATGCCTGTAAAGAAACACATCTCATTCAGTTGAGAAATTTTTTATTTTCTCCACCACCCACTGGGTCTGAAAAAAATTAAAACGGACTCGCAATTGCCCTTCTTTGACATTATGGTGGTTGTTGAGACGTGAGTACTGTGCAACGCACCATGTTTCCGGGCAATCCTCTGAACCGTTACGGTGAATGGGCTCCAAAGTACAAGTGGTAGGCTGTGACAGGTACTTAGCAGGGAACGGACCAGTTGGTGTGCTAATCACGCTGTATGGATGGGTGTTACAAAATCTACCGGTAACGGTTTTGCCCTTCTCTGAAAAGTTGATTTTTGCAGACTGGTTGTCCCGGTTAGAGAGTGACTACAGGGTTGATTGGGGTGGGCAATTAAAGAGATACACTTTGTCTACAATTGATGCAGTAGTAACCGACAGTCGGTGCACTGCACAGCATGTGAGACCTTTATTGTCATCTATTTTGTCAAAGTATCTTGAGTGTAGAAAATGAAGCTTTTCACAACACTCTCATGACAATACTTAGATATGTTTAGCATTGTTTGGCGCCCTTATTGAATCGATTAAATCGACTTTATGTGTCTATAAGGAAAATGTTCTCGGAACGAATTGTACGTTACAAAAATAACTGGGTCATATCTACATTTCTATCGCCTATAATTATTTTTCATGATAAACATTAGGTCTGGACTTGTATTCTATTTTCTGTACGTCTGCTTCATTAGTTTTGTCACGATATAAAGCCATAACATTAAGTCTAATGTAGAAAGAGGGTAGTTTTTTTTGTGTGTGTGCATTATACGCACAAGTTCGTATAAATGAAGGCAAAATAATGTTACATTAACGCTAGTTTCACATTAAATATACATTTGTATGAACGAACAAGACGAGGCACATGTGGCTAATTATCTACTACAGTACATCGTCTGTTAGCATTTAAAAAGTGATCAATGGAAATTCAGTAGCAATGAATGATGCCTCTGTCTCTTTCATTTAATTAAAATAGAAACCCGAAAAGAATGTAACAGTTGCTTTTACAAAGCCCTGTACGATCATGTATACCTAGCGCGTAGCGTGTACTTAACGTGATTACTTATGTACACCTAGTACTCAAGTGACGCACGAAGTACAGCCTCAGAATGCTCATAGAACCCTAAGTAGTGGCCGTATTGTAGTCTCAAATTCTTTCCCCTCACATCAAAATGTACGAAGAAAATTCCAAAAATTTTCAGGGGCACGAGGGAGTGACGAAAGCTACGATTTCTGAAAATTTCTCCCTACTTTTTGACGTGCAAACGGGTTTGATAATCATAGTTCTGAGCGCACGCGCAATTTGTGAAAGGCCCCTTAGGGCTTTCGTTAATTTCACTCTAAAGTCTCTCCACTAACCCGATTGCAATGCAAAAATTTCCTAGATTGGTATTGACAGTACTTGTGATTTGCTGATCTATTAACATTTAAAATATAATCGAAGATATGCTAAAAAACGCTAAAACACTGAGAGGACCCTACCTTAACAAATGAAAACTTCTTAGAAAATTCTCAAAAATAGTCCATGCCTTACCGTCTGGCTCGAATTCCGATATTGTTACAAACGCCATATCAATCCTAACAGTTCCCTTGTACTGAGCTAACAATCTAACGGTTCGTTAGAGTTAAGTTAAATTGAATTGGTTTTGGGCTCATCGAGATTTTTATACGTTGCGCTTTAGCAACGGACCATTACAGTACATATGAGAGTTATGGTGTGTACATTGAAAACGAATGAAGAAAATTTACGATTTTGTCCTGCCATGGGATTGAACACGGGACCTCTCGATTATGAGTCGAGAGCTCTAACGCTCAAGCCACGGGTTTCGACAAAATGAAATTTACTTCAAATGTTCACATGTTGTATAGCATGCTAGATTGAATGTAGATGCGTTTTGTGTGTAGGTTAGAGTTAAGTTAAATTGAATTGCGAGTTTAACATTAACCAAACTCGCAATTTAACATTCGACGGTCAAGCAAATAGTCCAAAAGCTAAATTTTGTTTTGGACAACAAATTGTTAATTTGAATGTTTCAACCGGTTGAAATGATTTTTTCGAAATTAATTGCAAAACATCATCACTATCATTACCGTTTTTGTTATTTTGACCTTCAAGTTTATCGATAGCGTTTCTATATTTACTACGATGAAAGTGAGTGTGTTTGTGTTTCATTTAATTTTGATAACGTTGCGATAACGTTGGTAACGGATTGAAAGTTGACCCAAATGGACTGAGCGAAAGTTGAACCAAATGAACGAATCTGAACTTGTATTTGAATTTCAAATTCCATGCTCACAAGAACACTTACTGATAGTAATATTCGAAAGGTTCCTTACTGAAGCGTAACTTCAAAAATCTCAGAATTCCCTTAGTGTCGACTAAATTATCCTTAATTGTGTTTGCATTTCAACACTCATAAGTCACTAACTTATGTGAATTGAAAGTTGTCACAAAGTTACATTTTTATGGACAAGTAGACAAGCCAACGTTCGTTCCTCGACAGTACAACTTTCAATCAGTTGCTTCGGGTGCCATTCACACGCACGCTCTATAGGGGGAGAAGGGATCTTACAGAAGCGTGCGCTTCTGCATGTTCTCCATACATTTCGGCGTACGATGGAGGGGGCTCTGAAATTCGTGATTCGTAATATGTGAATGGCCACTTATACGTATCACAATCAGCATTGCTTGTCTATACTCGAACAACTATAATTTAAAAATTCTTCACAATATCATTAAGTAATAGTGCGCAGCATCATCAGTAGTTATTGGAATTTGAAAGTGTTTGGATCATACTAGTGCGAAGTGCATACATATCGAAATCAAAATGGCAAATTCAAAGTCCATCGCAATAATTGACTGTTCTGACGTTATGAATCCGTCGACGGGTGCGGATCACTTATTGGATTTTTCCAAAAAATTGGGAGATGCTTTAAGTGGAATCGGATTTGCATACTTAATTAACACTGGCGTTGATTTACGTAAGGTAGATATAATACTGCACAGTAAAGTTGTAGGAATTGGTTTGTGCAACGCACTATAAACAAGGTACCAAATCAGATTTGAAATAAGGGGCCTACTCAACGCTGTAGTCAGAATTTTCCATATAAGTTCAGTTGGTAGTCCCACTGCGGGGTCTAGAGTAAATGGCTTTCTGTTCGTTCTAGTGCCTGTTCATATACCGTTGGTTTGTGGCTTGAGTATCACATTGTATATTAAAATGAATTGATGGAGAAAATATTGCTATCAGTAGTAGGGTGACTGTACCAGTCCTCGGACATGAATGAGTCTTCGTAAACCTAATATGAATGAAAGAACATTAGGTGTCCGACAACTCATTCATGTCCAATGATTGGTACAGTCACCCTATAAAATCACTCTTCTATAAATATTAGATCGATCGAGTGTATGAAGTATCCAAGGAGTTTTTCGACAAGCCTGCCGAAATAAAAAAGAAAATGCGTAAGCCACCAGCAGCTGCATCTTTTCATGGCTACGCCGGTCCGGGTGATGAGTTGTTAGTATAGCTACGAATCTACGAACAACAGCCTAGAATACCCTTGAATCTACTAAACGGAAATATTTTTCGTTTAGATTAAATGAATCCAGCCCGGACGCAACCGAATTGAGAGAATTCTATGATGTGACCGGACACATTGAAAGCAACGACGAAAAGTATTTTCCGTCAGAAGTTCCTGGTTTCAAAGACGCTTTCGATCAAGCGCGAAAGGAGTGTCTTACACTTACCGAGACAATTTTGCGGTCCATTGCAATCTATTTGGGCTTGGAAGCAGACGAACTTTTGAAGAGGCACACCCATTTGTATGACAGATCGGTGCCCACTCAAACAGTTATGCGAAGCTCAATGTATTCGCCGTTGGAAGGCGCCAATCCTGTTAAAGGTGCCATTCGGTGCGGTGAACACTGCGATTGGCATACAATAACCCTTCTGTTTCAAGATATGGTTGGCGGTCTCGAAGTGAGTAAATTGAGAATATGATGACGTTGGTCGACAGTCGGTTCAGTAATCCTTAAGATTTGATCCAACTAAAATCTGTTGTTTAATCCGAGGCTCACCCATAAGTGACGTCCACTTTTCAGTGCTGTGAGTTAAAATGGTTACTAATTTCTAGACTATAAGCATTTTGTGGAACCAAATGTATGACCGAATCCTCCCAATACACCTCCCGAATGCATTCTTATCGAATTAATAATGATCAAAATTGTGTGGCAGCACTGAAAAGAGTCGACGTCTTTGAACGAGCTTTAAACCAATTCTAAAGTCAAGGCAAAATTCATTGCTCTCGTCTTGTTAAATAGTAACTTCATTGAACTAAGTGCACTCTGTCACTCTTAGGTAAGAGATACTAATGCTGAATGGGTCGCAGCCACGCCAATAGAAGATGCGATTCTGTTAAACAGTGGCCAATTGTTGGAAATTTATTCGGGTGGAAAGCTGCCAGCTACGGTAAATGGCACAGTTTACCTTTGATTTGATTTCCGACTTTTCAAACTCTCCAATCAATGCAGCCACACCGTATACGGATACTGAATGACGACATGCTAAACGATCATCCAAGGCAGAGCTTGGTATACTGTCCGTCTCCGGATGGATTCGAAGATGTTGAACCGTTGGTGCCAATTTTAACCGAACTGGGAAATAGAACTCGTTCAATCTATGGACCGTCGTCCTATGACAAGGTGAATGCTCACGCGTGGGTGCACAACAGACATTCTGCAGCAGCCAGTTATTGATATGGTATTAACGTAATTAACTACCGAGACGGTTAACAGCATCTGTAAAGTTTTTCGTCTTGCGAGAAATATATTTTTAACTTCTACTTTGACGAATTCGTTCAGTCTACACAATTGTTTCATTTCGCTCAACGAACTGTTTTCCAAATGTTTTTCTTCTCTTCATACATTTAATATCAAAGAAGCACCGCAAAACTTTTTAAACTCGTCTGAAGTACGAGGGTCTTATGCTTTCACTCTTACTCGTTTGTTACACGCCGAATTAGAATCCATGAGGCAAACCTTCGTCCACAGGATAACTTGAGTAAAACGAAACCAATATTGATGGGACTTTTTGTCCTCGATTTGTATTCACAAATGCTAGCTTGAGTTTGAAGATGAGCAAAATTGGTCGAGCCGATCCAGAGTTATGGTTGAATTGTGCTATTAACGAGGTCGAGTTGAGGTTGCTCGCACAAAGTTCATAGATGGTGCTAATGAAAGGTATTGACTACGCTACAATCCAGGAAAAGTTAGTCGAAATTAGATCTCGAGCTCGGAAGTTAGAGCTCATAGAGTGAGTCTGAGTCGAGCTACTCGTACAGTGAAGCTACATATCGATACCTCGAGTAAATTTCATCCGATTATCATGAGTTGTTTTTGGTCTGGAAGGTAATGACGACCGTGAAGTGGTAGTGCCGATTTCGGTGACTTTAGATACTGACCGTTTCGGATTTTTGTGTTTTCTGGCCAAATCTCAAGTAAATTCAACTTGATTTTAATGAATTCTTTTCGGAGTTTAATTTTCAAATTAAATTTCGTACGAGACTGTCAAGGCTGTTGTAAGCAATTTTAACAAGGGATGAGTATAAATGGAATGATTCGAAGATGCATTGTTGCAGAGCAGTTTGAAGAGGTATGCCTTTTATGGACAACCAGCCATATGTCTGGAATTACACTCAGAGACAGAAAGACAAACCAATGGATTCGACAAAAAACAAGAGTCGTTGATGTCATGGAAAGAATAGTGGAGTTGGGCGGGACATATTACAAGAAGAACAGATGGACGTTGGACCAAAGCAATCATGAACTGGAGACAGGAGATCTATAGGCAGACCACCAGAAAGGTGGACAAATGGAATCACAAAATTTTTAGATGAAATAACTTACGAAAGAATTGGCAAGAAGTGGCAATGGATCGTTCGAGATGGAAGGAAATCGGGGAGGCTTACATTCAGTAATGAATATAAGAAAATGGACTCTTTTTAACAAAAACGTTTGATAACACCGTTCATAGGCTGAGAAAGAAGAAGAAGAAGAAGCCATATGTCGGTCGTATACTCGTACGGGTCTTCCTTGTGCATTTACAACGAATCCCTTCGCAAATCCTAAACAAAAAAAAACCCCTCCACATAAACACACAAAGTGTAATACATCTGCATTCGATCATCCGTAATCATTTAAATGTTAGCTTTGCGCTCCAATCAAAACTCCAACTTTTA
>JANTFA010151850.1:0-11103 GCA_026413405.1 Phytosciara flavipes
GTTTGAACTAAAAAAAACTCATTCTCTGGTTCATTATCTAAAAGGCGTTTGAAGAAACCATTGGTCCAATGTGTCGTCTGGACCCAACGCCGAGGTCTCATCTGTCCCGATTCGGCGGCTAACATGACTGCTCGTCGGTCGCTCTTATGACAGAAAAAGATGATTACTTCAGCCTACCAATGTTTGAGTTGAATGGTCAAGAAACACGAACCAATTTTCCAATGTCCCCTGTGAAGCTTATGGCAACTGCATGGTGCGTTCTATAGATTCAATAACGGTTTTCCAGTAAATTTCAATGCCATTCTACGAAGCTGATGCAACACTTTATTTTTGCCAATTTTCAAAGTCAATGCAAACAACCAAAGTGAAACTTTAATGACTTAAAAATATGCAATAAATTGGGACCACACCTAAAATTCGCTGCACAAATACCTCTACAAAAAAGCAACAACAACAAAAAATCGCATCGAGACAATTTCAATTTTCATGGTCATGCTCACCAGCGACTATCTGCAACGCTATTTTATACAAATACACACAGCAAGGTACTCGGTATAATCCAAACATTATACATATACAAGTAATATGGAACGGCACATAGACACGTTATCAACTATAACTGGCACTAACCAAACCACTCGGTGCATTTTCCGCATTACAATCGATATTCCGGCAGAAACAGTTTCGTCGGGAAAATGAAAGTTAAAATATACATGGGCTGTAGTATGTGCGGCTTCTCTGAACACATGCAAAAATTTGTGGAAATTGTGTTAGTAATCATGAGTGTGTTGTGTGTTTGTTATGTTGCATAATAGTCTGGAATATTTTCTTCTTGGGATATTAGGTTTTATCGATATCTTGATTGGGGGGATGCAGTTTCGGTTTTCATTTTATTTTTTTGGCAAGGCATCGCCTAATTTGTTCAAACGACTTCTTCAAAAATGATAGATAATGGTCTTGGAGTCCACGATCGTTGGAGTCTCTCATAAGGCTCGACACCTACGCCATTTGTTCTACGACTCTTTGTTTTGAGCACTAGAGAGGATTGAACTAGTGTATTCCTCGGGCAGCACGCATCGCAGAAAATCGAAATTTTAAGCAAAATGAAAGTGTTGGAAACCATATCAAGAAAGATGCAATTGAGAACGGTAGATCCTCCATCAAAAATTGTATTTCCCAACTGCATTCGTCATTGGGCTCTAATACCTTCATCTTGACACCAATTTCTACTTTCTAAGATGTGTGACCGTCGAGATATACGCTGGGGCCACCCTTGCTTGAGCCCTTCCCGAGCTCAAATCATAAATTCAATCACTACATACAGCTCATTCTTCGTTGCCAAAACATTGTCGGGTGGGCTGAAGACTAAATTTTCTCTAATTGGTTACCGCTTGTTTGATCTGTCGCTGTATGGATCATTAGTGAGACCTCGGAATGTGCAAAAATTATCTGGTCACTGTGGACAATAAGCCATACAGAACAATATCGGAGAGCACTCAAAAACAAGCGGTCATCTTCCTGCACAAAAAACAGGCAATACACGACGACGTGCTACGACCATATCGAGAGCGGTATGAGAGGAATTAAGAATAGTGTCATTGAATCGAAGGATTCCAACTTCTGCAGTACTGTGGGCGGACCAGCTAATTCCAGGACGGTACGACTCACCATATTTAAGCAATCAACTTAACAGTAATACGGTAGAACGATCGTTAGGGGTTCCTGAATTTATTAAGCTAAAATATTCGCAAATACTCCATTCAACAATACGTGTCGGGCATTCAATTGTGCTGTACTGGTCGTTGATCCTACACAACCTAACGAAAGGTAATACAACTGCCAGACCAATAATCTGTCAACAAAACAAGAATGATGTGCATTCGAAATTCCTCATTCTACTTGACCGAATGTGTACGAACTTCTGTTCTTTTGATTGACTTGAACTGGCAACAAGTGGCAATGGATCGCTATGAATGGAATGAGACAGAGGAGGCTTAAATCCAGCAGTGGATATCAATAGGCTGAAAAGAAGACTGGAACTTCCTCAAGAGTAGGTAGAACGTCTGACTGCATTCTAAATCTCTAAAAAGCGATAACGAAACACTCACTCGTACACTGAAAATAGCGTGCGTGGTGTGGCGTATTTATTCATTCCTCAACAATCTTATCAAAAATAATTTAATGTGTCACGTTCGGTGTGCAGATTTTCATCAACATTTTTGTCTGTTTCCAAAGCAGCGAAGAAAATTTATTTTTAGCATTTTAGAAATGTGTGTCGTCATTGCGACGTCTTTTCCCAACTAGGTATGAACGGTGCGATTTCAAACCAGAGCCAGAATTTGATAACAAGAAGTGAAGTCAGTTTTTTTTTGCTTCTACAGCCTCCTCGTCAGATTATCATGACTTGAAATCTCTTTTTATGACAATTGATTTTGAAAATTTTATATTGTCACGAGTCATCAAGAGAATATGCTTAGTGTATCTGGAGGACGCAGCTCAGCAACACGTCTAACGAAATTTTAAATTGCAGATTTTGTGCCAAGTCACATTGAATTAATGTATCGCAGTGAAAAAAAGTTTAAAAGTATTTCACCATGAACCAGTAAATCATATCGGAGTTTGGACTGTTCGGTTCAGACTCTTCGTGAATGTTCTGTATCACAGAGATATCATAGAGGTATGATGCAAAAACCAACCAAATGACTCAATCACAAAATTAAAAATAAAATTACGCTTCAGTTGAGGATCGGATAATTTTCGTTTACATTATCCAATCTCTATTCTCATTTAATATTATAAAGATGACGTATCGACCTTCCATACAAACACACATGGTTTCAATAATTTTAATTTAAAATTTCAAAATCCACTCATTCGGTGGATCTTCTATCCACAAGTGAATATAACCGACATTATTTTGGTGTATTTTCAATGCTGTTTATTAATAATAACCCCGACGAACATAAACAGATGATCGCGCTGAAAGCATAACAGCCGCGCCGCGGTAGAAATGTTCGGGCCTCAAGTAAGTGTTGTGTAGTGTACTAAGATGTCTTTCCCTTTGGAAACAGACTAGTGAGACTTAAGATGTGAAGAAATCTGTCAATGGAGATTTGTTTTGGTTTCTCACATCTTCGCGCTCAATAGGAAGAAAAATTAACCGACGAAAAACAATGAGACGTGAAATGTAAATTCGAATCTAGTACGCTGCTCGCCTGATTCATCGTTTCGGATGTGCTTTAAAACTGCCAGTGGTCCTTTCATTCAATTTTCAAAGTAGTCAATCAGTTGTCAAAATATTCTCAAACTTCCACAAACGGAAAGTGTACGTTGTGTAACTGTCAAATCTGCTACATCTGTTGTCGATATCGCACTGTGTTTATTTGATAACAGAGTCTTTTACTTCATTAGTTTTAGCAATGCATCTGTTTTATAACACCGTAGCCTAGAGCTCATAGTTCATTATCATTGTTGTCGTTGCCGATAACAGATGACTATCCTTTTCTATATAAGAGAATTTATGAAAGCAGCCAGAGGACGTCCCAGTCGCCATAATAATCAACTCTCTGGATTCAGCACGTTTCACATTGCTTGTGTAAGCTGGTCTCCAGCCCCTGATTGTTTTGGTCCAACGTCCAATCGTCTTTCTTGTTTCGCCTAACTCCACTTTAGAGATGCTATTCTTTCCATGACTTCAACGACTTTTGTTTTCTGTCGAATGCATTGATCTGTCTTTCTGTTACTGAGCGTAAATCCAAGCATACTTCGGATGCTTCCGTTAACGTTAACGTTTCCGCACCATACGTCAGCACTGGAAGGGCATTTGAAATCGATATTGCTTTTGAAAGTTAGTCTGAGTTTCCCAAACGCTGCCCATCCAAGACCAGTTCTATGTTTGACTTCTACAATTTGGTTGTCTAACCCCGATTTCAGTTTATGGCCGATGTACACATGACTGTCGACTCGTTCAAGTTCGATGACAGTGCCACCAATTTTAATGAATTTGCCTTCGTTAAAGTTTGTCACTTTGGTCTTCCATAAGTTCATTTCGAGACCAACTTTGCTTGACTCCTCGTTTATCTGTTCAAACATGATCCGAGCTTGGTTTAGATTAGATCAGCTGCCATCAGGATGGTGTCATCAGCAAAACGGAGGCTAATCAGATATTCTCCATTTATAGTGATTCCCATTTCACTCCAGCCTAATTTCTTGAAAACACTCGCCAGAATTGAGGAACGGCTTGGCTCAGTGGTAGCGTACTGGCCTTCCACACAGTATACCCAAGTTCAATCCCGGTGCGGACCAATTCTGCATAGGATTTTTTTTTTCAAAGTTTAGCATGAATCTAACGTTCCTAAGCGTACCCAAGCTTCATAATCTGGGTAGTTGAGGTGTTTGATGCCCTCAACGAACCGTACACAGAAAAATGACTTTCACAATGAAAATGACTCAATCTGTCATCTACAGAAAGTGTAGTGTTTCAGGCGACCGGCTGCACTGTCTGACAATCATGTATGTTGGAAGATAATTTAAAAAAAGATTTGTGTATCAAACGAAAATAGTAAAAGTTGACTAACTGAGAAACCAACTCACTGTAAAATAAATCGTCACACATATCGATGGATTGATATTGTAACAGTTCAGTTGATTCCTGAAAAAGTAGTGTGAAAAAAGCAAAAGAAAACCCGAAAAATGAATTCCAACCTGTACCTGGTTGTGTTGTGTTTAGTTTGCTCGATTGGCCTAAGTGAGTGAATTCCGAATTCTAATTATCCGTTTCGTTTGAATTTATTAATTTTCCTGCAAAATTAACTCATTTTGTAGGCAATGGCTTGAAATGTTTCAACTGTGATTCACATGACGATAAAGACTGTTTGGAATTAAATGGAAATACAACAAAGCTTGTACCGGAGGTAATTCAATTTCGCCGAATAAATCAAGTGTGACACCTGTGCTCTGAACGACAAAAAAATAAAATTTCACTGTGTTGTGATTAGGACTGTACCGTTGAAGTGGTTTATGGTGGTCCGTTATCTGGATTTCAATTAGGCGTTACCACACATTATGCGGGAGCAAAGTTTGCCAGCAGTCTTGCGGTCGAATATGACTGCATCAAAACAGAAATAACTGTCAAACGGACGGTATTCGAAAATGAAACAAGCCAAATATCTGAGAGGAATGTTTACGTTACCAGAGCGTGTTCAATAAAGTCAACGCCGGATGCGTGTGATCGCTTCAAATCGATGGTAACAGCCATACCAAATGCGGAACTGATATTTTGTGGTCATTGCAGCGAGGATGGATGTAATTTTGCCGCACCGTCTACTGTCGCTTGGCCGACAATGTGTGTCCTTGCTGTAGTGTTACTGATGATTAAATATAGCGTGAATTAAAGACAACACAGTTAAGTGTAATGAGACTTTAACCATTTTAAAAAGTTCGTCCTAATTATTTCCGCTAAGGTTCTGTAAAAGACCGTCCATGAATTATGTTTAACCGTAAGAGCCGTACACAAATGACGTCCACTTTACAGTGGATGCTGCGAAAGTAGTTCATTGTACGAGTGAACTATTTTGTGATAAGAGCTGACGCACAAGTGTGTTTTGAGCAACAAGCTTCGTTAACTGTCTCTTTGACAAAGTGTAGAACCAATGAAAGTGTAGGACAGGTATGGCCAATCGGTCGATTTATCTTGAACATGCTCACAATTTACGTCAACATAATATTGAAATGAGTGCGTTTACAAAATCTTCGTGTCCGCCGGACATAGGTTTTTGCCATACCTGTCCTACACTTTCATTGTGTAGAACTACATTTGTCAAAAAAAACAGTTACCGAAGCAAGCTGCTCAAAAACACTCGAGTGAGTTTTCTTTTCCCAAAAAATTGTTTCCGAATTAATGAGGTACGTAACAGCATTCAATGAAGTCTGATTTCGCCTCCCACATGCGAAAGTTGAATTACACATAAAAATTCATGAGAAATGACTGAAAATGCTCCCCCATGTAATGGATCATGTTCGCCACTGCCATGTAATGTTCAACTTTCGCATGGGACCGGAGGTAAATTAAGTTTCTTACTCCATCGTTAGGCGACGTTCTATGAAAGACTCCTCACCCCCCATGGAGAGACGTCATTTGTGAACCTTTCGATTTTCACTGGACACGATTTGTTGATGGTCTTTTCTCTTTGTTATTTTTTCTTGTTTCATGATAACATTCAATTGTGAGTCCAACCCGCCGATGCTGATCGCTTACACATCAAACCAAAATTTACTATAATTATATCTCAATCGTGAATACATTGATTTGAGGAAAACTCCAATGAACATTTTATTCCGATAATGTCGTAATGTCTATTTCCGTACGTCTTCGTCGTCGCGCACTATAAAATAGTCGTAGTCAAGTCAAGTTGAAACGAATAAAAATTTAGATTTATTGCACAAGCGTCTGACATCGACAATAGATTCAGACTTTTACGATTGCGGTACTGATTGGTAGTAACTCGAAATGATATATTGTTTCGGTAAAGCTACTCTCTGGTAGAGTTGGAGCCGACAAAATTCCTCAATCAAATCTCAACGCCCAGATATATTTCCTCCTGATTCCATAGACCGCAAAATCATCATTTGCGACCAAATGCATCCAATTCAATCATCAAGTATGTTACTCTACTGTTGCTGTTTTGTTTATAAATAAAGTTTTCGATAAAACAAAACTGTAGTGTTTTTTGACTCGTAATTTCCATAGTACAAATCTCACTTCAAACTACACTTCAACCGAAATAGAAACAATGAATGGTAACGAGAGCATTTTAATTTTAGATTCATTCATAACATAATTTGTAGTTTGGTATTTCTGTTCTCTGCGATGAACAACTTAGCGCCATCTATTGCATCATAGCATGAGCTCGAATTTCCGTTTGTTGTAGAAGATTTTCGGAGTTGGGTCTTGGGTGTCTTTGCTAAATCGATGTGGACATCGTCTCTGATGAGTTTTTTTTTTCATTTCATGTTACACTGTAAATTTTGTGTTGCACAAGAAAACATTGGTTCCGTTGTTATCGTTTTAGTCAAATATAGTTTTCAATAAATGAGTTGCCTAATAAGCGAACAGGTGTCCATTTCATTTCAACTCTGAGTAGTAACTCTAGTGATTATGATCTGAATGTTACTTAACATTTTGTGCGACAAAATATGTGTCTTCTATCAAAAAAGATTGTTTTCTAAAACTGTCACGCGTAAGAAGTATGCAGACCTTATGCGTTTACTGACGTATTCAAGTCCTTGAGGAAGGTGACAATTTTTGCGGTGCATGCATACCATAATTATAGTAATAGTAGCTGCAACTCCAGACGGATCTTTCAACATTTATTTAAGCATTGGCAGAGCTATTTAAAGACGGAAATGGGGTATCTGTTATCAACAACGATGAGCGTAATAAGCAAATAGTTCGGCATAGCGATTAGATTGCTATTTCTACAGTTACAAACGTTACGTTCTCAGAATTTTTTACGTTCAATAGAAATCCTTTGTTCTTTCGTAAAATTTCTGAGAATTTAACGTTAGGTAACTGTGGAATTAGAACAATTCAAAAATTTATGTTCGACCTCGAATCGAACAGAATACTTCAAACAAAAAACGAAGTAACAAAATTTCGTTGGAAGGTTAGCTTACATGAATTTGACAGATAACTTGATATTGCGTTGCTTTAAGACTTCATTATCAGCCTTTTATATCAGCTTACGAGCTCAGTATGGGACACCGGCTATATGTGACTTCTGCAGATCGAGCAACATCTATTTCGCTAACTTGTGCCTACTAGATGGAAAGTTTGTGCAACAGATGTGGAAATTGTCAACCCGAGGCGAAACCAAGGTTGACAACACATCGTATGCCCAAAATTCCAGTTTATGCACAAGGTAGCAACAAGATTTTTGGTTGTGTTACAGTACTACTGCAGCAATTTTACAAATTAATCTGATCAATGCACTCAAGGCATGAGATGGTCCTCTAAATAGAGTACTGAAACTTGACAGTGTTCCATACAAATAATTTGCACTATAAAAAAGAAGATTTACAAATGCTAGTTTATGTCGGAGAGTAGCAAAATCGGTCGAGCCGATACAGAGATATGGTCGAATTATAGTGTTATTTTCGAGGGCTAGTTGAGGGCAATAACCTCTCCCCCTAAGCGCGGACGTTCTTTATTTATTCATTAGGGGTTTTGACAATTTGGCCATAAATATGAAAACTCTATAGAGTTCAATCAAATAGGTTGAACACCTCTGAGCATGGAAGAATTATGGCGAAAATTTCCAAAATCAACTGACTTGTGGCCGTGTTAGTAAATCAGGCAGGGGCAGATTTCTTGCTTAGGGACCTGTTATATCTAGTAGGCCTTCGATTTGAATGAATTTTGTGAAGTGAGCATAAATGTCTACAAATGACAATTTGTTTCAGTAGTGAGATCGGCAAGCACCAAATTTGAATTCAAATTCGTTGGCCATGAAAACACGATTCGCGTTTTTGGGAACAAAGCCACCGGTATACGCCGACTGTGGAAGAACACATCGTTCGTCACGAGCGAGATTTTTTAAAGATTTGCATTTCCTCCAAAACCTCGGCTCGCAAATCTCTACCAATAAGTGTAATTCATCGGGAAGTTTAACTGACCGGAACTGACCGTGGAATTTACATGACGAGGAAATTTAACTAACCGGGAAATTCAACTCAGCGAGAAATTCAACTGACCGGGAAGTTCAAATTACATGGAAATTTACCTGACCGGAAAACTTACCTGACCCAGAGGTTTGATTGTAACAGATCTGAAAAATACTTCCGCAGTTAGAAAAAAATCTCATCGCTTTCGGCGTAGGTACGCTTTCTGTCTTGCAACGATATTATAGCAAAAACAAAAAGCAAGAATTTCATGTGGAACAATAACAAAATGCATTCGATAGACAGTGTGTAAAAAGAAAAGCCCAAAGCGCAGCTGGGCAGCGGCGAAAACGGTTCGGACTCGTAACACGATTAATCAGAAACGCATCCCAGCCATGACGTTAATTAAATATTTAAAACGCTGACTCTGAAAGTCAAAATGTTTTTAGGAAATCAGGAAGAAGAGGAACCAAATTGAAATGGAAATTTTACCAAAGGATACTGCACTGTAGTAGCTGTTGTGCTTGTCCATTGAACTTAAGGGTTGGACTTAAGCTTAAGATTCAAAACCTTTTATCGAAGTAACCTTTTCAGCAGTTCGACTTTTTTATTCATACCTACAGCTTTGTAAGTCTATTGTAATGATGCCGGCGTACCGTCTAGGTCATTTCCATTATATTCTATTTCGGTTTTTCAATCAAAAAATGGTTTGGTTAATGAAAAGTTTATTTTAAGGAAAACTACGATAAGCTTACATTTAGCAACGCAGTACGTTTTTATCAGATAGAAGATATGACTAATGTTGTTACATCATCATGGAAAAATTGTTTACGAATTCATATTCTAAGTATTGCTACAACAAAATCTATTCGAGCGACATATTGTTCCATCCACTCAGTTTTTTCATTTCAGACAGCAAAAACCTTTCTTTTAGCAATAATTCCACCCAAAATGTATGCTGGCACGATACTAGTTCTTCCCTCTGACTGTATTCCTGACAATACAGACTAATCCTTCAAAATGTGTGAAGCTAGCGACAATATGAATTGTAGAATACTCACGATACCGATCAAATGGTTTGACTGCTAAAGCAATAAATTTTACTGCCTCAAAAGACCAATGCCTTCACTATAATAGTAGTCGCCGTTTAAATGAAAGTGAGTTCTTTCCGTTTCAGTCACAAAATGTAATCTTATCATTTAATCATGTCATTGTGTCATTAAAAAAAAGTCTGTTTTTTTATTGGACTGTCACTTGGGTGAATCCAGACGGTTTCGTAAAATACAAATTTTCAATATTACACGCGATGACCTTCAATCCGGCGATTAGTAAATTGAAGTTAGTCATTCATTACTCGATATAAATACTCTCTACTTGTACGCGTTCTACGTTTACATCTTATCGCTGGTTATGAGTTATAATATTTTGTAATGGTTTATGGTTAGGTAATTTAGGTTGCAAGTGAACGTTTTTTTTTTCATTCAGTAAAATTTATAATCAGCTTTTACATGTGAACATTAACGGTGCAACCAATTTGTCAACATTGTTTGATTAATTGTGATTGCACTCATGAACTCCGTTTAACGGAAGTGAAGAAAATTACCTTTTCAAGCGGAAGAGAGCGATTTTATTCTTTGTCGAAGATTTAGGGAGGTCAGCTTCAAAGATGGGCATTTTCGCATGGCCCATGCCTGAGGTAGAGCCCTTCAAGTGTTTTAGCGGAAAAATACACGTTGGAAGTGTCAATCATAGGAACTGGCGTAACTAATTCAGGAAAAAAAATCATCAAAATCGGTTCACTGGATCGTTAGAGGCCTTGGACTGAGGTCAAGTAGGGCGCTAAGGGTTTTTTGCATATAAATCGATCGAGTAAATTTCTATCCGATTTCATTTATTTTGGTTTCATTTAAAAGATATGGACAGAGAAAAAACGTTCATTGCAATCGGGTCAGAGGGTCACGGAGTAGGGCTCATGGACTAAGGCCGCTTCTCGGTCCCGACTGTTTTTCTGCGAGTAGTTCGAGTAAATTCAATTCGAATCTCGTGATTTGAACGGCGAATGAAGTTAGTATAGAATGTTGATCAAACAAAATTGATGTAGGGCCCTTGGACTGAGACCCCTTGTTTTCGTGATTCTTATTTCATTTGACTGGAGTTCCAATAGAATGTCGGCAAAATCGAAAATTAGTTAAGGCCCTTAGAGTGAGGCCGCTACTCCGTCCTAACTGTTCCTTGCGAATAACTTGAGTAAATTTCATCCAATTTTCATAATTTTTGTTTCATAAAAAAATTGAGTAAGGCCGCTACTTTATGGCTATTTAGAATCGTGCTATGCGCGATTTACACAACGTTTATGTTTCTTACAGCTTTTTTAGCCCCGTACGAAGTACAAAGGGGCTATTAGGATTGTTATGACATATGTAACACGTTGAGTTGGGGTCTGGG
>JANTFA010151861.1:0-20971 GCA_026413405.1 Phytosciara flavipes
TTGGTTTTTGGTTATATGCGGCAACGTATGAAAAGAAAGTTTCGTTTGGTTACAGTATTGCTATATTTCGAGCTTAATTTTTTAGCTCATCATCAGGCTGGAAAAATAGGAAAATTTACGAAAATCAAAAAGGGTATGGCTAGGCCTCTACTGGGCGGTGTCTACAACATCGACTAACCTAATGACAGCTAGTGTACTAGGAACGAATCTGCAACAGTAGAATATCACTATCACCCAAAAATGTCTTGACCGATAACCCGTGTTACAGCACTCAGCCAAAATACATCAGATTTGAAGTGATTCAATCAGCTGTGTTTCGTGTATACGTCTGACAATCGGATTTTTTTCTGTTGAGTTTCGAACACTCGCACTGTCAATTCAATGGAAAGCAAACGGGTTAACCACTACGTTATTGAGTTGTTAAAGTGTCGCATCACAGTATTAAATACGTACGTAAATGGACATTTCGTATTTACGTAATTTCGTGATACCACTGTCGGACGGATAGAAAGGTAAAACTAAATAAATTTGTATAGTTTACTGGAGACGATGGACCTAATCTCCATATCTGGAAGTACCTTCTCGCATGAGTAACATGAAATTACGTATACGAAATGCCCATTTACGTACGTAATTTGATACTGCGCCTCTTGAAACTTATTTTAAATACTCAACTAAATCAAAACCACATCGATTCGCAATTCGCACTAGATTGAGTTTTGGGATTTACTAAACTTTATCGCCGAGATACCTCAAACTGAGACGAATCTGTCTGTTTTTTCGAATCAGACTATATCCGTCCGATGGACGCGACGCACATTTCTACCTGTAATACGTAAAAAATGTTAAAAATTCAACAAAACCAAAAAAAAAACTGCGAAGAGAGTACGTTATCCGAAAAATATTTAAATTTTTGTTGTTGTTTAACCCATTTCCTTAATTTATTATGTACATCGCTCGCAAAAAGAGTGTGGTATTTTTCATTTCGTCGATGCACTGTGTTGTTTTGGTCAGAGCAATTTTATTTATGAGTTTTATAAAAATTAAGTCTGAAAATAAAACCGAGAGAATCGCTTAAAACGCACCAGAACATATTCAATGCGTCGTTTCATGTTAAAACACAAATTTATTTTATTTTTTCGTAACACCCAAAAAAAAAAAGAATTTCCAAAAAAAAATTGTGTAACTTGTTACAATGTCGCCAGGTGACTTTCATTAACGACCCATCTCCAACAAATAAATAAATTAATTCAAATTAAATTTTGGATTTAAATTAATTGA
Organism: Phytosciara flavipes; assembly: GCA_026413405.1. Lineage (NCBI taxonomy): Eukaryota > Metazoa > Arthropoda > Insecta > Diptera > Sciaridae > Phytosciara > Phytosciara flavipes. The sequence continues at coordinate 1,282 of JANTFA010151861.1, forward strand.
AGGAAGCTGAAAAACAAAAGTTTTTTATGAAAATTTATATTTTGAGTTGGCATCATGTTGGTTTCTCTCCGTCTTGTATTACCGTGAAAATACATCATCGTTTGCTTACAGTCAAAATGGTTTTAAGTATCTTTATCGACGGGCCTACCTTTTCTACATTAGCATCGTTTACTTTTGAAAAATTATTTTACCTTTTATATCGACTGGACATTACTGTCAATTAACTCCAATAAACCATGTTCTCTATTCTGATTATGAATATGTATGAATGAGCTTTTTAGAGTCTAATCAGATTAGCAATTCATTACTAAACCGTTATCAACCAATAAATTATTTTGAATTTTTTTCTTTCTTGTTATAACGAGTATTAAATTTGAGGCAAATCGTATTTTTATTCATATTTTTCTACGAAAAGTTTTACAAATTGTTATTCAGAGTCTTAATGATAGGTTGTGTCAATTAACTTCTGTGATGGAAGGAAGGAAAACGAGAGATATACTCGAGAGCACGATCAGAACTCAGTGCTCTAGAATTGGTTGAGAATCATCAATGCTTTCATCGGGATCTATGGATGTATTCTTAGCTAGTTGATTTACCCAACCCGGGAAACAGAGGTTACTCTTGAGGGGAATCGGTGTCACACGATTGTAGGAATTGCCGAATTGCTCTGGTTATTACGAGCAATAGAGCACTTGATGGCAAATTTAAGCAATTCCGTGCAATATCAAGAAAATAAATCCATTACGAGCAAACTAATTAAGTAAGAGAACCGCTATTTTTCATGGCTTAAACTACACTGAGTGGGTCTTCAATTTCCATACATTCTGGGCGAAAAACGAGTTGCCGATTTCCATACATTCTGTACGAAGAAGAGCCGTCCTTTGTCCCGGCTAGCGGCAATTACGAGCAAATATTTTACAAAAAGGAATTGATGGTAAATGATTTTGGGCAGTGAGTTACGCTTCGACGCATTTCTTATGCTGTTGGTAGCAAGGTTGTGAAGAAACAGGTTAAGAACTCACGAAGGCGAGTGGCACACAAAATTATACGGACTCATTACAGATTGTGTGGAAAATCAACTTCAAGTGCCACCGTTGTTTTAATCATCTGAAAGGTGCCTTAACCTGTTGTACAGAGCCTAGAGGCAGACCACCAGAAATGTGGACGAACAGAATAAAAAATTCCCAAAAGGAAAGAACTTAGAATAGAACTGGCAACAATCGATCGTTCGAAATGGAAAAAAGTCGGGTAGACGTACTTTCAGCAGTGGATATAAATAAGGTGAACAAGAAGAAGAAAGACCTAACAGGTCGTCAATACGTTTTAACATCGGTTTTGAGATCTACAATGCCATCCAGCCAATGCAAAGATCTTATTTCCCTCAATGTAAATTTCTTATTGTTCATACTTCTCCTCTCATTTCTCAATACTTCCGTTACGTTATGGTGTTTTTAGATACTGTGACCAACGTATGTCGAATTGATTTTGCTGAAAGAAAGAATCGGAACTCAAAATTCACTTTCTATACAAACTAAAGATCATCGCTAATATACAAATTTCAAAAAGAAAACAAAAAACGAAAAGAAAATACGTCCGTCCATGGTTGCCTCAATTAGCACCAATTTCAAACCAATAAACAAGACGTCGTCGTATGCTCTACATGAATAACAGAAAGACGCACGAAGGCAATGAAATATGAACTCTTAAGTGTTCGAATATTAATAAAATGCACATTTGAAGCAGTCCGAGATATTTTAAAATAATGTTTTGACTTAGTTTATTTTATATTATGGATATGAGGATCTCATGCTCACTTTAGCCGGTAATTTTTTACATCTGTTGCTAATAGCTAGGGCAAATTATCTTGTCGAAAAACATGGTCTGTGAAATCTGATATGTTTTTCGTTTCGCTTGCAAGGAAAATAAAGACTTTATGTACCGCAGAGACATACAAATGCGTATATTGATCACCATTCTATGGTTTATGGTTTGGGATTATGTCTACACTTAAATATTAAATCTTTACCGTTAAGTAATTTACGCAGATCTCGATACTCTTCTTCTGCTCTTTTTTTTTTAAGTCTACAGAAGGCGGTCTATTTACAGAGATTTTCCATTTATCCTTTTCATTACGATTTCTCAGTGCATTTTACTTATATCGGTGTCAGATTAAACTATCGACAGAGTGGACAGTTGACATAAGTTCAATATCAATTGGTTGTGGGAATAGTCCAACAAAAATTCGTATTTCGCTATGAGTTAAATGGAGGGCGACACTGTATTCAGCTCGTAATCAACCTTCAGCTAGGAAAATCTCGGAATTGGTCCCATACAATTGTAGCACTTTTAACTCCAAAGTTTTTACCTTTACTTACAATGACGGGAGGGGTTCGTTCAAGAAAACGAGGCAAGCCATGTTGTAGGTATAGGAAATATGGGGCCGAAGGGGGAAGAGAGGGGTTCAAAAATCTGGAAAAACGTTTGGACGTCATTATTGCACAAGCCCTGAAAACAAAACAGTGCCACTTGCTAAGTTAAACTGAGTGTAGACATTTACATCAACAAGAAAGATCATCCTCATTTCTGCCTCCAAGGCCATCATAAGTTGAATGAATCCAAACAGATTTTCAATTTTCTTTGGGTTGTTTGCAAGTAGTGAATCTGGTCAAGCCCAAACTGACCATACGAGAATTCGGGGGATTCCCGATAGTCCTCATGAAAATATTTAATTTGTGGACCTTTTGCAACTGAATTTCAAGGAGCCCTCGATGGGATTTTTCGAGACAGTCCGGTACTGGATATGGTCGTAAACGTTTATAAAAAAGGTTTGCCCGCCCATTTTTTAAACTTTTTTTTTATAATTCATAAACAAGAAAACTAAAACGGTTTTCTAGGCAAAATGTTACCAAAGAGTTTTTTTTGAAGCAAAACACTCACAAAATCGAATATTTTTAAAGTGATTTGTAACACTTACAAACATAGGTTTGCTTTTTGTCGTTCCAATTGACTGTTTGAGTTTTTTTCTTTCCGTTCTTTTCCCCCATAGCGTCAAATAGCAAAACACTTGAGATTTGAGTTAAGCGTTGTCGCATTAAATTCGTTGTCTTAAAATGGATGTAAAAGTGTAATGTGTTTTAATGCGTATGCTCGTAAACCAATCAACACTTTCCCGAATTTCAGACGGAAATTTTAATTTATAAATAACTTTTAGTGAGTGAAATAAGTGGAAGCATTTTATGGAGAGTGATTTCTGAACGGTCTTTCTGTACCAAAATTCGATGTAGACGTTGTTCTAAGCTCTCCCAGCTTAGTCCAATATTGAGTACCTACAGGCTTTGAAGCCACTGCACAGTACACAGTTCTCTTACTCCGTGACCTACACCAACGCTAAAACCCATTTCCGGTGGGCTTTTTTTTTGGTGATCCAGATAAATAATAAAGAAATTGGCGCTGCTGAGTCATGTTGATCCCATAACTGCGTCAACGGACTACATTCAAAATTGGGGTGGGTGTGAACGACTCCATGTTGTCGATAATTCGATTTCCACTTCCCAATTTTTAATCCCTAGAAAAGTACCTGTTGCCACAACGTCTACGGGTGTCAACCACTTGCACTACAAAGCAAGTGGTTAAACCACTGTGGTTTCGATGTTGGCATTCGCCTCGAAGCCAACGAGCACGGCGCGATAGTTTTAAGTAGCAAAGCATGAAATTCGATTCTCGCAACATCCAAGAACGTTTAGTATGTCGGAATGGTGGATCGATGACTCGAACCGAATTGAACCGTAATTTTCTTTCAATGAAATGATCTCAACGAAGAACAGGTCGCAGCGGCCTGAAAACTGCTACTGTGTATCGATGTAATCAATGAAACAGTCGGCGATGCCATATCAAATATGTTGCTGGTTGAAACGGTTCTACACACAAAAACGGTTGGAATTGGTTGGCCACTCGCCACATACACCGACCTGCCGAATACACAGCAAAATTTCATGATAGCAATAATTTTTTTAAAATCAAATTCAAAGTTAGCCCAAAATAAAATTTTATATAAGGGGGACCGGTACGAGTAGAGGACGGTAAATAGTTAAGTAGTAGTCAGGTGACATTCACTCTAAATACAGTCAAAAAACAATAAAATTCAAGATGGCGGCTGGCGGACATTTTCTTCTGGATTGGTGTAATCAATACCTTTCATTTGCACCATCTACGACTACGACCTTTCTGCGAGCAATACCGCCGGTAATCTATGCGATGAAGCTCGACATCGAAAATAGCACTATTTCGACCATATCGCTGGATCGGCTTGACCGATTTTGCTCTTCTTTGAACTTAGGATGGCTTTTCAGATAAAAAATCGAGGAAAGAAAGTCCCATCAAGATTGGTTTCGTTTCACTCAAGTTATCGTGATGACGATCAGACAGACATCTAGGAGTGACATCTGGCATCTAGGGGTGACCCGAGAAGATTTGCCCCTACTCCAGGGAATGGAATCAACGTGTTACAAACGTAAGAGTAAATGCATGAGACTCTTGTACTTCGCACGGGTCTAAACAATACAAAATTTCCATTCTAGTAATTAGTGAACGACTCCATTCTTGACGACAATGAAATAAGTCAAATAAAAAGGCAGCGTACTACGGCGGTGCAGTTTAATGAATAGAGCTAACATTCAGAAACAACATAATAATGTATCCAAAAAGAAGTTAACTTAAAATTAGAAATAAAATTGAAATAACAAGTCACATGATAAATTTTGCAGCAATAAATCAAACTCGGTCTGGATTCTGCACAACCTCTTCGCAAAAAGTTACAAAAAAAAGAAGACGAAAAAATTCATTTCAATTTAATGACTTGTAGCTCGGCGACAGGAGATCAAAATTAATTGATCAAAAATGTTATTATAACGCATAAATTTACGAACTCAACATTTGGGAAATTCTTGCAAATGCATACATGCACGTTTTTGGGAGCGACTGTAGTACATTACAGTGGCAGCACTCTCTGCACGTCTGCGATATCTCATTCACACAAAGAGACATTTAACGAAGAAATCTGAATATATATGGAACACATAATGCGAACACACAAGGAATATATAAAACCTTACCAGGAACCGAAAATGCGCTTGGCACAATTTGACGAGATGTTTAATATAATTCTGGTATAATTTAAATTAACGTCACATGGAACAAACATGACAAAATTAGCCACATGTCACCAATTATTTATCTCATTCATGTTTCTTCACTTAATTTTGTTCATTCTTTTGTATATACCGTCTCATGTCTTGGGTGAGTGAGTTAGTTTCGTACGTTTGCGGTGAGAATTGTTTCTTGCATTGGGAGTGAAGTTGGACCCTTTTACGTAATGAAATGGTTTGTCTTTTGACTTCATAATGATGACATATTCACGGAAAAAAGTACGCATCCGAGTTTTGTGAATTGAGGTAAGATTGATAGGACCGGATAATTTTGAAAATCTTTCGGCAAGTACAACATTTGAATTCGAAAACGTGATTTGCGTCGAATTTGCTCTCACCCGAAGTTCATTGAGTTCATTGTGATAAAGTCTAGTACTCATATCTAGGTCTCTCAATTGACTCCTGCCTCCTTTACTGCCGTGTCATGACTCATAAAGTGTTTTACGTGTTTCTGCAGTTATTAAAGTCATTTAGATAGCAAAAGCATATAAAGCATTTAACTAACGGGGTTCCTAGTTGTTTATTTGACGATAACAACCAAATCGTCAACTAAACAACTTGGAACCTCGGAAGTAATATACTATTACTTCGATATAACACTAACACAAGTGAGCTGGAAATCTATAGGGGGTTTCACTTCGTTATAACACTAACACAAACAACTAACGAATTCAATATTGTGCGGGTAAGATATCTGTTATATTCTATTGTTTGTAGCGCCGTACCCGCAAGATTAACTGTTCTAAATTGTGCCAACGATACGAAACTGTTATAACTTCATACAAAAGCAATTGCCAACGCGAATACGAGTTCAACCGGGAGGACTTATTGCTGTCTTGCAAAGTTTGCCAGATAATCAACTGATGATGGCCAGACTACACTGACCTAGGACCGCATCTAGCACCTGAAACAGCCTTTCAAATTGTTTTACACTTCACGTGATCCATGAAAGGGTGAAGAGTATTTTGACTCCGTTTGTTTAATTTTCCATATTTATTCATTGATAAAGCGAGAGAAGAATGTTGAATGATGAATGAAAATTCTGTAGAGTGGCTTTTTGTTTGAACCGGTGCTTAAGTTAACACGTCACAGGAAATGCTCGAGCGAACCAGTTCGGCTCCCTGGGGCGACGTCAAGGAGTCGAGGAACATCTTCCGAAGAAATTCTAAAAATCAAGGATGAAATTACAGATTTTTACAATCTATTCTGAAGACATTCCAGGTGACAGTACAATGATAACAGGTCAGTGATATGCCGAATGCATATCGATGCTTACGCATACATTTGTGTGTAGGTTAAGCATTATATTCAACAGACTCCCCGACACCGCCCCAGGGAGCCGACACGATTCGCGCGCGCATTCACTGTGACGTGAATAATAACAACACAACACCGTCAACAGGCTTTCGCCCCCCTGACTGAATAACATCTACAAACGAGCACAGTACACGAATTTATTCGAAGAGAGTTAGTTAGTTCGTTAGGAGAGAGTTCGTTTAGCAGATAGAGTTCGTTAGGAGAGAGAGTTATTTGGCGCCAATTCATATCTCAGCTGACAATGAGCTCAGAAATTTTGTATACAGAATTCGACGCCTTGATGAAGGGTACCCATTTTTTTGGCACTTGGTAGAGAGTACGAATGAGAATAAGAAACTGTTCGAAACGGTTCTAACTTATAACACAAAAGCATGCGTACTCGCATGGCTTACTATCCGAAAACTGTACTAACTGTCCGAAATAGAACACTCTATGGTAAGTTTCTATCTTTATCTTTCTATTTAGTTTTAAATATTAGCCAAAAAGGTGTGTAGTACTTCGAACAGTTAGTACAGTTTTCGAAAAGATAGCCTTGCACGGGCAGATTTGCTTTTTGTATGAAGTTAGAACAGTTTCGAACGGTGAGCCTGGTTGTCCAACTCACTTGTGTTAGTGTTATAATAATTAAGTATGACACTGTATAATACCGTCGCAAGTGTGTTGGTAATCTATTGTGTACCCACAAGGTTAACATAGTGTTTTACTTCGTTATAACAATAACACAAACAACTAACGAGCTCTATAAAATGCGGATACGATATTATCGTAATCAGAACTGTTATATTCTATTGTGTGCAGCGCTGTACCCGCAAGACTAACTGTTCGAAGTAAAACACTCAACTGTTCGAAGCTGTTCTAATTGTCCAAAATAAAAGACTCTATGACGTTTGCTCTGGCATATGCGTATTAGTCACGTGCATGCTATTATTAACTCATCGCTTTGTATCATAAAAAAAGATGAGATGGGATGGACGCAAAAATAACAATAACAATAATATCTGGAAATATCAGTGAAGGGGTTTTTTCTTCTTCAATCTCAGCTCTCCTCTTTCTGTGTTTATAATATATTTATCATCGCTGATATTACTGTGATTGTTATTGTCGAAGCGATAATATCTTCGTTAGTCACAGAATATTACAGAGCGCAGAGCAGCAGAGAGATATAATAAAAATATTATTTATGATTAATTAAAAATAAACAAAAAATGAAAAATGATGTTGGCTTCGTTTCATTTTCATTTATGTTTATGTTGGATGTATTATATGGGTTTGTATATTTAAAACGAAAATTGTTATTACGGAACGGCACCGTTTATGCTTCATATTATATATGCCCCATAGTGATAAAAAAACTATTTAGGAAAGATGATAAAATGAACATAAAAAATCGTTTTTAAAATTGTTTAATTTTCAAAACAATAAACAAAAACCTAAACCCATTTGTCTTGACACATAATATTCAATTTGATGAAAGCCACATTGCTGTTCACGACTGCTCACTCTTCACTCATAATTTATTAGTTGTGGGCTATTCGTATGAATATGCTTCGGTTACATGATGCTGCGGATGTTATCCGGTCCTAACATAAACATCTCTCTCTTTTTTTTTGAAATCAGCCAAACGACAAGCATATGAATTGGTTATGACAGCCCGCATGGTAGATGAAATTATGACATTGAAGATTTTTCGTTACAAATTTTCTTTGGGTTTCTCCAATTTTACCGACCAATTTGAATTGGAAAAAGAAGCAGTACGTTAAGGCACAATTTATGAAGCTGTATTTTTGGGCAAGCAGCATCATGCCACCCGTAACAAACCATTCAAGAACGGTACATAACAGCAATAACAGCAATCATCTGCGCACGCCACACGGTTAGTTGACTTTGTTTTGTACATTTGTACAGTTGCTGGAGCTGTATCGCTTCCAATGACTTTTATGGCTTAGCTTGACTTTTGTAACTTAACATGACTCTCGATATTTTTGAATTCCTTTACATAACAGGATTTTCCAGGTGGTTCAATAAATATTGAAAAATTTGAACTTATTCGATTACTGAAAGGGTAAGTCGTTGAGGATTCATACTTAAATGACTTCTATGACTGTTCTGACATGGCCCGCGATTACTTCGGGATGACTTATGACTTTCCGGAGTTCACGTAACTTTTCGTGACTTCTTAAGAAGGTGCAACCCGACTTTCCGGAGTAGTTTTCCCCTTCGGAACAACCACTCAACAACCGACAGAACTCGTGGATTCAACGCGCTTAGTGATATGGTATAACAGCGCTGCATAAAACAGCGACCAAATGCGATATTTAAAAAAAATTGAATGAGAATTCACATTTAAACCGAGGAATGACGCACTTCTTCGGACTAAATGAAAACTCCTTTGCACCCAGCTTCAAATTTTCAATTTCAATTGTTTTTCTTTTATTTGGGATCTATTCTACTAGATGAACATCACAAGTAGTGAAAGGTGTCGTTTTGAAAATTTTAAGAGTGACTAACTCGCATGTGAGTAAATTGCATTTGCCGCCCTCTGAGACGCCCAGCTCAAATTTTCTTTATTTAGTTGACATGAACGCATGCCATCTAGATCCGCTTGGTCCCACTTAGACTTCCGTATTCTGATTTAGAATTGCGGCACAAGAAGTGTGTCACCCATCGATTCAAACCGTGATATCTCCGTTGTTCTTGAAGAATAAGAACCAGATCTTGTGGACTATAATTCTGATTGTGATAGTAACGTACATCACTTACCAATGGACTGAATGATGTGAATGGTAGTTCTTGTGTGAAGTTATCCGAAACGAGGTGAATAATAAAGTGGAGATAACGTTTTCTTCGGTGTGATTCCACACAGTCAGCGTTGATAAACAATTACATTTAAATCCCATTCAGTCACTTTAGAGCAGTTGCAAATTAGAAAAATGGGGCTGGTGATGTTCATTTCACGGGATAGATTTTTTCTTCGATGTACGCTTTTGTCACTCGCATCTGCGTTGTTCCACCAATTAACAAATCAAAACCAATTAAGTAATAAATACGAAATAGCTCCCCTCTAGGCGTGTGTCAACTAGCACTGACACTGCCAAGACCTATGCATCTAGAGAAAATTTCCTATTTGAATTCGAGACCCCGGCATGAATGTAGTGTTTAGTGTTCAAAATTACTCCAATAATAACACCAGAAGGTGCTTATCCCACAATGTGAAGAGGGGTTGAACGATTTGAATGTTTTAAGTAACAATATATGCACTGCAATTCCAACCAACGGTTCAAGCATTGGAATACATTACCGAATACGTTGTGTGTGTGTGTGTATAACTCCGAAATGTGTTTTTGTTTAATTTGCATTTTGATTAGGAAACGTTTATCTTTTATTATTTGATAATTTGAAATAACAAATTCTTTCGTCTGCAGCTCAGACAAACGAGGAAATGTAGACAAATGTAGCCATTTTCCACTCAGAATGGGATGAGCGTCGAAAACTAAAACTTTATATGGTTCATTACATATGCTTGTCGGATTCTTGCCTCGTATAACGTGAAACACCTGCGATTCTAAGCGGGGAATAAGTTCGAATGTCGTTTACAAATCCCGTTTTTGGTGGCAGTAAATCTGAATGTTTTTTCGCAATAATGGAAGTTAACAACACTTGGGCATCGCCAGGTTTTTTTACGTTACGATTTAGCAACGGACTAGAGGAGCATTTAAGTGCTACCCAGAGAACCAAAATAGGAAACAACATACAGAACGGCTTGGCGTCCTTCCCACTCTCTTTTCATGTTTAGTGATCATGATGGCCGTGACCATCAAATATGAGTATTCTGTTTCAGCCTCGGAACTATGTATCTGTGGCCCCAACACTTGGGCATCGTAACGTAAAAAACCTGTCGATGCCCAAGTATGGTTTTCACAAATTACGACAGATTTGGCGCAATAGATGTGAAAATTGTCAATACGAAAAAGAGAACAGCGAGGAAAAAGATCTCATTCGGGAAGAACAGCCTCCAAAAGCTCATAGAGCCGTAAAGTAACGGTCTTAGTCTAGTCCAAGGCCCCGAATCCATTTCTTAACCGAGAAATGATTCGGAGTTCATGGATGAAATTAACTCGAGTCATGCACAAAAACAGTTAGAGCCGAGTACCAGCCTCAGTCGAAGGTCCGTACTTCGTGACCCACTGACCCGATAGCAAAAACCTTTTTCTGGATTGGTATTGCCCATACCTTTCAAATACAACTAAAACCACGAAAATCGAATAAAATTCACTCGATTTATTTGCAACAAAAATAACACTTTGGATGTTAGGAACCTACTCAACCTCACTCTAGGTCACGATTTCATTGCGACTCTTTTTCCTGGTATTGTAAGTATCTATGATTTGCTGCTTCCAACGTGTATTTTTCCGTAGATATCTTCAAAAAACGATAGACCGCTTAAGAGGTCTTGGCTCAGGCATGGGATTATGATCAAAAAGATCTGTGAAGCGCGCCGTAGATAGTCGATATTTTTGATCTATTGGCTTTCTTAAGTTTCAATATTCAATTACGGTCGAATCTTGGAGAAAATTTCGGGCACTTCGCATGATCGGGAGGTCTGTCTGACCCTCAAATCACAGTGCACGTGCTTCGCTAATACGTATAGCGATAAAACGAGCCATACACATTCCATAAGCATCGAAACCACATTCCGTTTATCATGTTCTGCGCAACCCAGGCTATTTGGATTTCAATTTTACCAAAAACTTTCCACCAAAAAAATAAACGTCTCAAATTTCCAAATAATAGCATAATTATCTCATGCCCCGCAACTGCGAACTCATCTATTTCATCAAAGATTCTGCTAATATCAGAGTTAAATTCAAGCCATTTACCCGCAATAATGATCACACTTAACCTCCCTTTTACTTAATTTAATAGCATATTTACATCGCACCCGCTATGTATACTTAACGATAATGCGTGTACAGCTAAACACTTTCAATAGGTACATAAAAACCTTCTTTTTTTCCTTCTTCTTCTGCCTCTTCTCTCTACCACCCAACAAGAAAAACACATTTTCTTTACTTTGCACATTTCGTTCCATATATTCTAATATAAAGTAAAATACGTTCACATAGCACGCACACGTATTTTATCAAAATAATAACCTGATTATACATACATCTGTAAACACACATCTTTGTGCTCCGAGAAAAATCGAAAATAATTTTTCTAAGTGCACAAAAGGAAAACTTTGAAAATGAAAAAGGAAAATCGAAAGTGAAAATTCAGAGGGAAATAGAGAATGAAATTCCGACCAACAATTCCGAGTATCTTTATGGTGAGACTTTATCGTTAGCCGTATACGAAGGAAGTCCATACAAAGGGAGGAGAAGGATGTTCATCAAAACTGAACAGACGGAGACCGGGAAGGTAAAATTGAGCATCCGTGAATCCCGTCTAAATTTTTCATTGATTTTTCGATCCCCTTCACCCCTTCGCCACTAGGTTTCCGATTTCTAACTACCGACTTTTGAAAGGTTTCCGTATCATGGTCTTCTTACTACTCCCACCACTCCCCACGTCTTCCATGTCATTGTCATACTTAATGACGTTTTTGGCCGTCCTATTCCTCTTCGTCCTCCTAAATCATTCCGGAACAACGTTGAGGGAGCTCTGTTATCATCCATACGTACTAGATGCCCAGCCCACCTCAACCGTTGCACTTTCACCACTGCCAATACATTCGGTTCGCCAAAATCACGTTTCAGTTCGAAGTTGTATCGTCGCTTTTGCGCATCGTTTCAAATATGGTGTAAAGCATTGTCCGCTCAAACGTATGGAGCAATTGTTCACCCCTTTTCCTACACATTCCAATATTCGCATTCATAGATCAGATCAGAACTGGACGTTTTGTAAACTTGGCACTTCGTTTTCTTCGGTATCAACTTTGAGTGTGAATGTTTAATTCGACCGTAATAGCATCTGCTTGCCGCCAAAATTCGCCTTTGTATTTCCGGTATTTCAGGTGATAATACACCTTCCGAACGAATCAGTGCTCCAAGTTAAGATGAATTCATCATTACCTTCAGGCTGTACTCCCCATTCTCCAATGCTTATCGGCTACCGGATTTGAGTCGACCTTCATACACTTGGTTTTTGATTCGTTGATCATTAAACCCATTCTCACCGCTTGGATTCGCAGATTTGTGAAAGTGTCTTCTGCTGCTGGATACCTCCAAATGTCGCTTGCACCAGTCGAATCAATTTAGTTTCGAGACCCAGCTCCTGTCATCGCCAAATACAGCTCTCTACGCTTGGTCCCATCGTAGGCTTGAAGTCGATGAATAGATGGTATGTCTTGATTCGCAATTCTCTGAATCCGCCTTGATAGTGCCCAATGACAGTCTCAGCCCGTGGATTTTGTCTATTGAATAGCACTCGAGCCGTGTACGCTGTGCTAAGCCATAGCTTTTCCACAGTAGTTTTCGCATAATCATTTCATCGCCTTTCTTGTGCAGATTTAAAATGACTTCTTCTTACCACAGTTCAGGTAACGATTCGCTGTTGCATATTCGTTTGACTAATTCATAGATCACCTTCGACAGCTCCTCAACCAACAGAACGGTTCAAAGCTTTGGTATTTCTAATGATTTTTTTTTTCGAAATTTCAATTTATTTTATGCAATTTGGAGGACATCCCATCGGCGAAACGACTCCCTCCTCCCTCTTGATATTTTCCCATTTTGTACTACTTTCTTCGTACTACGGAATTTATGGATGGTTCCTAAGGCAAATGCAATCCGCTCGGGTGTAATTAAACTCCTATTCCTAATTCTGAAAGAGTATGACCACGACACGTTTTTCGCAAACTCAACAAAAAGCCCAAAAGTTAATGTCGTGCGTCTAGCACAAAACGATGATCCTAATATTAAAGTCGGGCTATTCTCTAAAACTCTGCATTATAAACGTTTCGAAAAATAACTCTTAACGAACCAATTTGTTATGGCACTTTGTTTTTCCAAATTTGTATTTGGTGAGATTTGTCGGATTTTTTTTTACTTTTTTTATTTTCTCATTTCCGAGGATGGATGTTGATGGGTGAGCAATTTATTTTCAGCTGAACATTTAATTTGAAATGAAAAAAAAAAGAAATTTTGAAAACGTACAGTAAAAACGCGCTTTGTTCGCTTCTTTAGCCCCAGCTACGTCATTGATATACGACTTTTTCATGTTGTTTAACGTTACACATTTTTCTCTGTCATTCATATTTAAACGTTTTGGCATGATACTACCATAAGTAAACTAGCGTCACATTGACGCAGGTACCTAAAGCGGATACATATTCATTTCCATGCTCATACTGCACCAAGTCACTGTCACTTAAACGAGCACTTAATAAAGATTTTTTTTCCTCGCTATAGATCAGTTCGGGATGTTGCCAGTTTAAAATTGCATAAATCATATAATTGTCTTTTGGACTTGTAAGCTTGGCTATATTTCATTATGTATATTATACCGTAGTACAGCCAACTTTTATGAATATAAATTTAATATTTGTGTAGGTGACTTCTTAGGAGTTTTGTTTGTTTATTTGAATCTCGGTTATTTGTCTGTCTGATGAATCACATGGTTGATTGATGGAAAACAATATTAGCAATTTATCACCCGTTGAAATGGAAATAAATCTTTGCGCGTAAGACTCCTGGTGTTTCGTTCTGACAAACAAAAAAAGCGCTATACGAAGAGGGCAGGGCATTTATAAATGATTTTAGCGTCACACAGTGTAATAAAGACAAATTTACAGAAATTCATAAGCCTCTAATCCTGTCACTTTTGTACCTTTTTTCCTGTCATTTTGTCTTTGGTGTGCACAGCATTACTGTGCAAAAAGAGAAAGTTTTATTCCACGATGTTTATTTGTAAGTCGAGATATAAGTGAGCTTTAAGCCTACGAACTCACGCAGGATTAACTCGATATTCACTCGGTCCGACAAAAACAAATTTTTATCAATAAGCCGTTTAGTAAATTCAATTCGGGTTTGTTTGATTTATGAATTTTGAGTTAGATGGGTTACGACCAAAATGCGTCATTCAAAAATTATTGTTAGAGATTCACTTGATGATCGGTGGTGAGCACTAGTCGAAAACCCTGACATGTCGTCTATAAATCGTCATAGCTCGACATGAAGTCATACATCTGTTTAGTTTTCAGAAATTACTACATTTGCAATGTGATCCAGATACAAAATCACGTGTAACTAAGTCGATTTTTGAAAAAAAAAAAATTCGAATAACCCAAATCATTTTTCGCAAAAACTGAACCGGACCTGTCCGATCGCCACATACGTCAAAGGGCAACGATTCAGGGTGGGGTGCCGTCTCACTTCAAAACAGTACCAATACGAGCAAGTTTTTGTTTAAATTGTTCAGAAGGTATGTTCTTGCAGACGTATTGAGCCAGAAATCAAAAATGTTACCGGTCGAAATCCACGTAAAAGAGCGTCATAATTAGCAAATTATAAGAAAAACGAAGTTTCCCATTTAGTCCCATGCGATGTAGTGTAGTCCCATGCAATTTATTCCCATGCAGTTTCGTCTCTTGCAGTTTAGTCCCATGCTTTTTAGTCCTATGTAGTTTAGTCCCATTCAATTCAGTTCCATGCGGTTTACTCCCATGTGGTTTAGTCCAAAGAAGTGAGTCATCTCTCGACCTGTACTTTTCTATATCTCCATATTTTTGTCCTTTTCCGCAGATGACTGATCCTAGTAAACGATTACAGTAGCTGTGTGACAACATGTGAAAAACACATTTCTCTTTGAATTCGGTAAAACGGCAATAAATTTTACAATCCCAGACTTTGGTCACTTTTAATGTTATGAGAAGCAAAGTTTTCCAGGTCTTTTGGCCAACACGCTTGTAAAGCCATATGTTCTGTAAACTATGGAAAAATTGTGAGAATTGGTTGAACGTTGAATTTAAAAGACAAAAGCAACCTCGCCCTGAATCCTTGCACTTTGACATCTATGGTTCGGCTTGAAGACCGCCGGATATAAAAAGTCAGACAATCCGAAAGTTTCTTTCCATCTCTGCCACTCTATTTGAGAGCAGGCCCGGACCCGGACTGCTCATATGGTGAATTCCAGGGATTGATGATGGGCCTTTTCGATTTTTGTATGAAAATTTTTAATTTGTGGGCCTTTTGCAATTGAGTTGCATGGAGTCCCGATGGGCTCTCCCGAGCCAGTCTGGTACTGCCTGAGAGTGACTGCAACAGAAAAATCAAAAAAAAAAATGGAGACGTTTCCGTTGACCCGCTCCAATCAAAATAACGACAATGAGTTTCTGCTGGTTTTAGTGATGATGATGAAATAGTAATTTATGCAACCGAGAGATAAATACTTCGCCAAAAAAAACATAGATCACCGAGTTGCACTGTGCAACTCGCACACCAGCGTTTTCCACATAAAAGGCGGCGAAAGTTTTACTTTTCGTCAATCAGTTGAGAAGTGATAATTTATGCAGCCTGGTTTCTTTTAAGAGAACGATAAACCTTTCCACAAATATTTTAAAGTCAAATTCAACAATTGTTGTATGCATAGAATATCAGAATACATGAAACGAAACCTATTAAGCCACCTGTCAATAAAACAAAACCGAAAAAATTCGATCCACTTCGATCAACCCAAACGTCCATTAAACAAACGTTTGGCTTCACTCAACATTTTTACCAATCTACAAACAAAATAATTATAAAATCAGAGAAAAAAGGTAGATGGAAAAAAAGAATTTGTATTAAAAATCAACAAAACAAAAACAGATAAAAAAAATAATTTTTTTTTCATAAAAAAAGATAAAGTCAAATATTTGTCTCTTTTTCAAAAATTGAGGATCTCTTTACCATTCTTTGGTACGTTAAAATGTTTGTGGAACGTGAGGTTATTCAAATTTGCTGGAACTTAAGTAAATTCTTTTTTCAGTATTATTTCCACACACATAAAAAATATAAAATTACAGTCGCGCAACGCATCAGACCTAAGAAAAAAGGTAAAAGTGTTTTTCGTCGTTTCAGCACTGTTGATTCTTCTTATTTGTATTTTTACACCTTCTTCCAATAAAACAAATATTTGTCTACTTTGCGTTGAAGAAATGAGATGAAATGAAGAAAGAAGGAAGGAAAAAAAACCGTCTGTGACTCTAATGTCGGCGAGCTGCGTGTTCATGCAATTGAAGCTTCAACCATCAGTCATCATCACTGTTTTATATTTTTGTAATATGTTTATTACACAACACGTTCAATAGAACCAGTGCGACCGTAATACAGTCGTGTCGTATATGAATCGTTTGCTATCTCAAATAGAAGTTCTGCACTTACCAAAGTCACCATTACAATTTATGGGTCATGGTTTGTTGCCCATTAGAATGAGTTTTATCAGAAAATACATTTAACGAATCTGGACTATTTAGATGCTGTATGCATATTAGCGTGGACCGATTTCAATAACTCAAAACTTCATTAACCAGCCAAATTTAGATCAATTTTCTAAATTTTTTTCAAATTTTAATTAATCTCATTAAGCCTGGATGAAATAAAATTCAGATTGGTATGATCAGTCAATTACTAATCAATGCAGGGATGGTGCACTCTAAACAAGTGAATCAATTGAAATTTCATTAAGCATCTAACAAAGCTGTTCGCTTTGGCGGCTGTTCATTGTGCCGTGATTATTTATTCGTGGTGATGCTTCGACAAACAACCTAAAGTTAATGGAAGCTATCTGTACTACTTCAATCTTCAAAACCCGAATCTGATTAGTTTGGGCTTCTACGTCAGGAAACGTAATTTTTCCTAACTTGTATCGAAATATCTCGACTTCGCCGCACATTTCCGACTTCGTGTAGGAAAAACGTTGTTCCTAACTATGCTTTTTTTAGCGAATTCGAATCCGTCTCTCGCCTCCGGCTCTATTTGATGACTATTTGGTGTTTGGATATGATTGGGGAGGTCAAAGTTTCCGAACTAAATTCTTTTGAGTTTTATAAACCGTTAAGAACCAGTTTTTCTTTAAAACTTAAATATCTCCGTCAAATCTGAATATTTTTTGAGAATCTTAACGGATTCTGAAAGGTTGGTTCAATCTCTGAAGCTCGTAGAACACATTTTTCGTCAGTGGTGTCTGAAAGAGTCCGGGCTTTAAGGATTACAGAAAAAGGGGTCCCAAAAAACTGCCAATTTGGAAACTGACTTCTTTGGCCATTTTTTAATCAATTTTGACGATTGGAGGATTGGTTTTGGAAAGTTGATCTCAAACCCTATGAACGATAACTGACCGAGCTCTGATGTATCAAAGAATAGACATTCTCAGCTCTGGGAAGCATCCCTATTTTCTTTACATTTTCCTTTTCTTTAGAACACGTCAGAATTGACTAGCGTTTGGATGGGTGTCCACTACTTCTACTCGAAAAATCACAAGAACAAAATGTCCTTTGAATGATCTGCCACAATATGATCGTTTCTGAGTCTAACCATCGCATTCCGAAGCTAGAACTCAAGGATAGTGAGCTTTCTATCCGTTAATTTGTATTCTCTTCTGGGTTTGTGGTAGAATTGAGGTGTCTACAGGTCAGTTCCTGAAATTCCATCATTCCAGAGGAATCACATGCTTCCCAGCTGTAGAACTCGAGGATGCCGAGCATTTCCCCCCGTTTAAAGCAATTATCTTCTAGGCTCAGGCAAAGGCCAGAACGTCTATCTTCTTCTTTCTAGTTTTTGAACCCAGGCATAACTAATATTTTCATAAGGTTTCTTGGAACTCTTTTCTGGATTTAGGAAAGTTTTGAAGTCTGTAGACATTAGTTCTTAGAACCAACATCAAACTATTCATTTCTGTGTGAGAAGTTGATAACCTGAGACGATATGCATTCAATTAGTATATTATGTCACTAGGAACAAAAAGGTTTCTTTTTGACCCAGGCGGGGATGAGGCGGATCGAAGCGAAACGAAGTCCATGGACGTTTGCACCACCGGAAACTACGTTCGATTAGTACTGCTCATACTGAGGCGTATTAGCGACCGTAAACGTTTTACGTTTTCATCTAAAATTAATGAATTCCACAATGCGCGGCATCATTTCGTTCACTAAAAGATCTCCGACTACATCGCAGAGATACTGAATGGATCTAAATTTATTGTATAGAGATTCTAACCATCAGAATACAATTTCAAGCTAAAATCAAATCTAACAGTAATATGTTGATGAGATGAGCTTATAAATAAAAATCCCGCATCTGAAATTTTTCTGGTTCTCTTCGAGCTCTGAAGAGCAAAAGAATAAAATAAAATGGAAAAAAGAAGAATCTTTGTGTATTTAGTGCCATGCCAAACTTGCTTTTTATGTCGATTCATATAAATTAAAGATCGGCATTTTATATACTTGAGAGAGAGCCTTAATGTCACAATACATTTGACATGTTCTGTCAACTTGTCCATTATGAAAACAAAGAAAATGTCCCATTGTGTACGTTATTATTATATTGCCAATTCACCCGATGCAGAAAAGCAGAGAACGACGAGAGGAGATGAGCCAATATATACAATCGAAAACGTTTTTGAGTCGGCTTTTATTTGAATTTACATTTCATTTGATTGGATTGAATTTATTTTGTCACACAGTCAGACCTTTTTTAAATACTGAAAGTTGTCAGTGCATCCAACATGGTTTAAAGCAAAGTTATCTTAATAAATCTGGTGTGGTTCACTGTGATATGTGGTTTCAACTATGCGGTGGATATTCTTGTATGTCTGTACGCTGTACGTTTTTATATGTCGAAGCATATAGAGATGCAGAACTGAAATGAAGCAATTGATGTAATGATGCTGAAAACGACATGAAGAAGCGAATGTTTTATGAGGATTGTCGTTTGAAGTTGTCTTTTTTTTGTATCATTTTCTTACTTGTTCGAATACCAAGAGAGTTAATTATAGGAACATACTTCTTTTGTGTGTGTGTGGTAATTTTATATTGTGAATTGATTGCGCACCTGTACGTAAGTCATACCAGAGAAATGTTAACAGGTGGGGTGTGGGGAGGAAGAGGGAGAAGCAACGCCACCTGTTATCATTTCTCTAAAGTCATACATGTATGGTCTCACGTATGCATAATATATTTTACGCATTTGGGG
>JANTFA010151862.1:0-11102 GCA_026413405.1 Phytosciara flavipes
GCAATTTAGTAGTCGAACTCTAGGCGCTCTACACCGACAAAAAATATCTGAAAAATTCATCCACAAGGGCTCGAACCAAGTGTAGTCTAGGATGACTGTAGCAGCTGTGCAATATAAAAAGTACAGCTGCGAGACAGATGTTCTATTTTCGAGTTATTGTAGTCAAAGTTATACTAACTACAGGTCAGGTAGCTCAATCGGTAGAGCATTGGACGCATATGCCAAGGACTCCGGGTTTGAACCCTGTGTGAACAATCCTGCCTGGGTTTTTCTAATCACTTTCAATCACAGTTGATTAAGCATTTTCTATTAATCGTTAATAGTTTCTACGAAGTACCGTCATTTTTAGGTAGTTCTTGTAAGGCCACATCGGTAATACATACCATTACGACACAACCGTGACTATCTGCTCAATATATAATTTAGATCTGTAGCAATCCACGATTCATTTGAAAGAGGACCACTAGTATACCAGATATGGTTCAAGGTTGCTCTCAGAAAAGTCTCACCGATTCCGAGCTATTTCAAGACCCAGTTTGTTAGTCACGAGAAAAGGTCGTGGACTTTGCCATCTGGAGATGATCATATGTTTGAATGGATTTCATCAGAATCAATTAGTGCGCACAATAGGTCCATTTGAGGCCAAGGTGCAGGGTTCGTTCCGCTCAAGAACCCTAACCCAAATTCTACTACAGTTAACGTTTCTCCTACTATTTGTTCATGAATGAAGTATCGTATGCGACTTGTGTGAATTTATCCACTAGTTCCAGTTACTTTTTTATCGTTCGTAAAACCCTGACTTTCAGTCAAGGGAATAACTGGGTGAAATAATAGAGCGTAAATAAACGATCAATTGTAGATTACGGATTGGTTTGAAGATTTTTATTTTGACAAGGGCTGCATTTGCAGCACGAGCCGAATACGAGGTATGCAATCACTCATGTCCAAATAACAATCAACAAACCCGTTGAGCCCTTAGAAAATTGAAATTACCACAAATGTGAAAATGTAATAGATCTTTTCCCAGGGGTGTAGCAAATAGAAGAATGTTTCTCCACAGCCATCATGAAATCAATCTCATCTAACAATGGTTAATAATATTGTTCCTTTACCTGCCATAGATTTATTGATTCCCGTGATAAGATCATTTATTCATTTTGCTTTAAAATTCCGGTACGGCACTATTTCCATGGGAACATAATCTCAGATATAAATCAATCAGGCAATCAAATTTGTTGAATAATAAAAACTGTAGTTCGGACACACACGCACACAGCCAATTTTAATTAAATAATTTAATGTTCCGAAGTCGATATTTAAATTTTCATTCATGTGAATACCTGTTCGATTACCTGTATATAAAGTGGCCAGTTCCATATATGCTAATGGTTTACACATTTAAATTGTTACTGGGTAAAAGTCGGGACCAATGTTGAGAATTTAGATAGAAACATGAAGCGGTATGACGAACTCTACGAAATTTAATTTTATGGAACATTTACGTGCTCGAAATTGAACCCAATTAACTGCATCGTTCCACCAAAGCATTAATGAAATCACACTCAGGCAATAAAAAGACACTTCAACCTCTTCGAACGTCATTCGTTTTCATTCATGAAATGCACACAGTTTACCCAATCAACGTAATATTATGCAGTTACAATGCGGCTTGACAGTGACGTCAAAGTGTACTATTTGTATGGAAATTTCAAACTTATCTTCTTATAATCTTAAGTCGAATGACTGGCAGATTGTGTTATCTGAAATCTAGATAAGCGATCGTATGGTACGTTGACCCGATTCTCCGTTCTTTCTCTTCGAACGTTAGTTATCATTCAACAAAGAAGATAAACTTAGGAGTATAAAGTCTAAAAATTTACAAGCATTACGAGATGTGACTTGTCATTAATTTCGTTTTTAATTTAACCCAACCATTTCGATTTCCATTTTCCAGCTTCATCCTTGCCACAACCCTGTTGTGCGCTCTCCATCTGACGAACGTTGTCGAATCACTTCCGGTTGATGAGACCCTATTACGAAAGCTTGGCTTCATCGATCTAAGACAATATGGTGGAACGATATTCGGTGAGCCAGACAACTCTACTGGCGAACGAATTGCCAAATACAATCCGGAGACAGATGCAGGCAATCCCGAAGAGTTGGGCTCTTACTTGGAAGGTGACATTTTGATGCCATTGGGGCAAGCTCGTAACGGTTTGTCGGCAACGTCAGCACGTTGGCCCGGCGGTATTGTTCCATATGAAATTCGAGGATCTTTTGGTTAGTTAAATTGATTTGGCTTAATTTACCAGCTGATCAGGCTTCTTAAAATGTTCGCTAACAATTCAATTTCGCCTCTATAGACGCGTACCAAATGGCCATGATTGAAAGCGCGTTCAATGAATACCATACAAGAACCTGTATTCGTTTCACACCCCGATCAAATCAGCAAGACTACATATCGATTGTGAATGGTAACACTGGATGCTGGTCAAGTGTAGGGAAAATCGGCGGCAGACAGGTAACGTACAACAATAATGTTAAATCCATTTTTGAATCGACAGTCATTTAGTTGGCTTTTGACATTGCTATTTCCAGGAAGTTAATTTCCAAACTCCCGGATGCATGGTAAAAGTTGGAACAGTTGTACACGAATTGATGCACGCTTTGGGCTTTTTGCACGAACAAAATAGAAGCGAACGAGATGGTTATGTGTACGTTAACTGGGACAACATTAAGACAGGTATGTTAAATATTGCAAACGATAAGCATCAGATAGACCGGTCGTTCGGTATGATAGAATCGATGATAATGGACGGAAAAATGTCTTAACAGGTACCGAAAACAATTTTGAAAAAGCCAGTTCTGCAACAACCGACGCATTCGGTGTCGGCTACGATTATGGCAGTGTTATGCATTATTCAGCAAATGCTTTCTCCAAAAATGGACAAGCTACTCTCGTTGCAAAGGTAAGTCTTAATAGAACCATAACATTCACTATTTACCACAAAATACCACATCGAGAAAAGAAGCAACTCCATCTACTTTGCATTTAATTTAAAAAAACGAAACGACAAAATCTTTCCGATGCGTTTCGATAAACTGTGAATTTAAGGTCCCAGTTGCTTCTCTTTCTCAGTACACTCACACGCACACATTGTTGCACCAACCAAATTCACTAAATCTTCAGAACAAGCAAACAGAGACTCAATCACTTATGTAGAACAAGAACAAGCAAAATTGTAGAAGAAGATATTCAATAGCCACTAGCCACTACACACCGTAGATCAACAAAATTCCTTTACACGAAACCAAATTTTTCAACGACACTATAAGCTACTAATAATGGAAACAGAGGTGATGCGCATGCTTTGAGGCCCATCCGACTGGTGAAGCTATGTGTGGACGATGTGCATGATGGTGTATAATAATAAAGCTTCCGTCAGATGGGTCCTTTGACATTCGCAACAATCGCTTCCATAGTATTAAAGTCAAATAAAAAAACTCAACTTGCTAATATTGTGTTAACAGAATCCGAGTGCTGTAATAGGTCAACGAGCTGGATTTAGTACTTCGGATGTTTTGAAGCTGAGGTCTATGTATCGTTGTTATTAATTTGCACCAGTTGAACAACACGGCATGAATTATTGGCATGAAGAATCACTAATAACCATAATACCTATCCAACCCAATTGCAATTTTATTCCCTGCACATTCCGAGTATAAGTTTCATTTAGAATCATAGCTGTCACCTCATTGGCATTAACTCGGAAAAAGAAAATTTTCACACACTCACATCCACACACACATTGAAAATTCAAAATTTATTTCTTCTATAACCATGCTAAGAGCGGTGGAAATTCGAATATGGGTCAAAGAGAAGGATTGTCTGCCAAAGACGTACAAAAACTAAAATCGATGTACAGATGCAAAAAAACCAGTGGTACATCTACCGGTAGTACCGCACGTCCGATTCGATCCACTACTGGTACCAATCGACCCACTGCTAGTGCCAACCGACCGGTATTGAGTTTTCTCGGCAATTTGGTGAGCGGTTTCTTCCAAGAGGGGGAAAACGGCACCGATGGACTCGCATCGAATAGCACCGAAATTATTACAAATTCAATTGAATAGAAATCTTTTTCCGCACTAAAATTCACACACCAAAAATGTATATCGAACCGATCTACTACCTCGTTTTTCATAACACGATCTCATGGATATTACCTCGTTTTGAATAACTTTGTTCTCATTTGGTAACATTTACTTTTAAATTTATATTCTTTGTTGATTTTAATGCACCAATGAATGCAAAATCATATTCACTTCACTTAATTTAATTTTTATTTAATCCAAAAGAAACTATATTTATTGAAATAAATGCATGCATAACAAAATAATCAAAATTTATTTTTAATGTGACTAATTTTATTAATGGTATGTACTGTACTGTACACACTTGGTGATACTGGGGCTAAGCAATTCACTAATTATACGGACTAGAGCGTTCCAAATTTAACTTTCACAAGAAGCTCAATCTAACCTTGAACGAGAATGTGGATGAACCTATTAGACTCTCGACTTTGAAGTGGCTTCGATTTAAATCTTCAGATGAAGAAATCTTCATTGGAAGCAAGAAAGGGGAAATAAGAAGTGTCGCAGAGTAATGTGGCATATCGGCATTGGCATATAATTTTTACAGGATGGTGAAATTTTCCATGATTTTTTGTTTGTGAGTTGTTGTGGTTTGTGAATGATTCCACACAAAATTTGTCCAACACTTGAAAATCTAGATTCTTTGATTGAGCCTAACAAAAATTCCAAAAACGAAAATCTAGATTTCCACGTGTTCGAAATTTTTGATTTCGACAAGTGTGGCGTTTGCAGCTCGAGCCAAAGGCGATGGATGCAATCACACGTGTCAAAATACACACTTCCGATCAATCAGTTATTGGACTGTCCATAAACGACGTCCACTTTTTTCAGTGCTGCCAGCCAACTAGCGCCATCAATACCTCGATGAATGTCCATTTTATGAAGTTAACTAATGTGTTCTACCCCCATTCAGGTGATCTATTTGGTTGGAAGGTGGAACACATAGTTGACTTCATGAATTGCACATTTAGCGAGGTATTGATGACGTTAGTTTGCTGACATCACTGAAAAAAGTGGCCTTCATTTATGGAAGGACTATCCGTTAGTAGATTACAGCTAAAGAGAAATTTCAAAATATTCAGGGTGCGTTACTTTCTATGTACAATTTCTACTTCTTAGAGACAATATTTTATTCCGCTACGCGTCACACTCGTTGCTGCAATTTTTCAATATGAAGTATGACAACGAGACATATACGTTCACTAGGGCTTGTCTGTTTCGCAATACATGTCGAGTTACATACTTCTTATAGCTGTATACTGTTTTACTATACAGGCCAGAGTTTGTTGGCGTAAACACGTCAAGTAATATTAGTTCCATACTATGGGATGTGTATTCCTTGTTATGTATGACATTCACATCTATACGTGTACTTCTCCATCGACTAACTCCAGAATTTCTCGAATCATACCTGCACAACTACATTGGAAATAATTTTACTCGGTTACCTCCGGAAACTTGTTATCCGTGGCGAACACTAACGTTAAGACTCGCCTTCGGCTCGAGCTGCAAACGCCAAAAAACAATCCCGAACAAGCATGTAATTTACAATTTTAAAATGCCGATGCTCTATGTGCTGCGATAAGTTTTCATCAACACGTCCTTAATTAAACAAAATTTTCTAAATGGCTGCATGGGTAATCAGTGCTGTGGTATATTTGCCTACAAACTGATTGGGACGAAGGAGTAGGAATGAACATAAC
Organism: Phytosciara flavipes; assembly: GCA_026413405.1. Classification (NCBI taxonomy): domain Eukaryota; kingdom Metazoa; phylum Arthropoda; class Insecta; order Diptera; family Sciaridae; genus Phytosciara; species Phytosciara flavipes. Next base: position 5,859 of record JANTFA010151862.1, read on the forward strand.
AAAAGTTGAAAGGTGTAGTTTTCGTATGTGAATTTTGTTGATCAGAGGCGAATCAAAGAAAATGTGACTATAGTCGGTCGGTTTAACAGGCCATTCCCAAATTACGCATGACATACAGACCCATCCTCCCCTCTCGCATGCTTAAATGCATGGAGAAAATTTGAAAAATGTATGAAACGTATACTTTTGTCAACACTCTTCTAACCCCCGATAGAGTTTGCGTAATTTGTGAATGGCTCCTTATTTGTAACTTTGGTTGTAAATCGGTATTGATGGAGTCTGCATTGACCTGTAAATTTGTTGGATGTACGAACTAAAATCATCACATGAAGAGAATCGCGAGTTGTGGTTGACCAGATTAAGGTAGTTCCAGGTTTTTTATTGTTAAATTTATAATTCCAGTATGCGGGACCAAGAATGGGCCAACGTGATGCATTATCAGGTGGTGACATAGCTAAAATTAATGAAATGTACAGTTGCCAACGTACATATTCCGGCTACACATATGGTGGATACAGTGCACAATATCCGTATCCATACACTTACAGTTACGGATCGTATCCAACGGCCTACAGCAGTTATTATGGACGACGATAAGGCTTACACACATTCGTATTTATAATAAAATATCTTAACCTTTCCCAGTTGATAAGTTCGATAAAATAGTTTCTTTAATGAAATTCTTCAAAATTATAATTCCAAATTATATTTTGATGGCAAAAATGACTGATTGTGATTAATTTATGTAGGATGATTTAGATTTTAAGTAAATAAATTTTATTCGGAAGCATTGCCAATGTGTACATTCTTATACTGCTACTCTACTACACATCATGCCCACTGAGTTGTCCATTTTGGTTAACAGAATCGTTCTCACCGCACATTAAATGGAGAATCTATCGGCATCGCAAATAATTTAACTAAATAAAAAATTAATTTATTTCGGAATTTAGGGGTCATTCACATTCGTAGATATATGTGAAAGGCAATTTTCGAGTAGAAACTAAGCCCATTGAATGAATACAGTGGAAGTGGAAAGTGTTCGATGCTTTCGAATCATTCGAATCAAGATAAAACGATTTGTATTAAAATTTAAGCGTGTGGCTTATCTAATAGATCGTGTGTGACACCATTTCCATTTTGTGAACAGCGCTCATTATTTGCGACTTTCAAGTGTTTCTGTTCGGGGACCAACGGCTCATGTTGTATGTTGAATTAATGTTTTTCACGGACTATTCGTTTCTGATGTCAAATTTAGCAGACCAAGTGATAAATTACAAAACTTAATCGAGTTTCTTAACTATATCACACGATTCTTTTCTAAATGAAATCATTTGATCAAAACATTCAAGAATTTTGTTCATTCCTCATAAAAATTGACCTATGTTTTCGACTGTCAGTGGCGCCACTACTCTAAACTCAGTTGGATTAATGCAACGCAACGCCATCTGGGTATCATTTAAACGTATCAAATACGGTAGTGATGTGAACGTTGAAGATGTCAAAAAATTGCATACAGGCGAAGGTATACATAACGTCAACGACCTGTTGGCAAAAAAAAAATAATTCGAGATAAGGTCATGTAGGCTCGTGTGTGTGCCTCAAACGCTTGAAAGTGATTCGTCAAAATCACTTATTCTACTTTGAATACGTGCAATAATAGCGTCCACACGATATTCCAGATTTTCGAGCCCCCACTTCCCTTTCGGCCACATGTGTCCTATACCTACATGATTTGCCTCGTTTTCTTGAACCTCCTCTTAATTGCCGTAATTTGCACAAAAACCTTAACTTTATTCTTTTGTTCTGGAAAAAGATAAGATTCGTATGCAAATTACGGCGGAAATTATGTGTTCATCATTATTGCACAGTGATGTTCTGACTCATAGACTTAAGGAAAAATTTAAAGACACTTTTTGCGAGAAGGCGACAAAAGAATTCATTGAAAAAATTGCACTGAAACAATAAATTTTTTCGGAAACATTGTCAACGTGTCCATTGTCAACGTGTCCATTGTCAACGTGTTCATTGTATTGTCAGTCATTAGCGGGCTTTCCGCTGATTCCTACTAAATGACCGGATTCTGTTTTTTCGGACGATGCCGTGTTGAATCTTTCATTTCTCATTCTCTTGGCATCGACGGGCAGCACAGGTTCCTCGTTTATCATCACACTTTTTATGGCTGCTTTCGGTTTGGCTCTTTCTGATGCAGAGCTATTTCTTCTTCGTTTCCAAGCAGCAGTTGGAGTTTTCAATGCAGCATAAGACCTACTTTCAAGTTCAAGATCTAATTTTGCTAACATTTTGTTGACTTCGTATTCAACTTCTTTCTTCTTCTCAATGTGAAAATCGTCCAGTCGGTCAACTAAACCCAATACATGGAAGATATCGTTGATTTTCTTGAACAGCTCTTGAAGCTCCTTGGCCAGTGACTGTCTTCGATAATTCATCTGAGTATTTGACTCTCTGGTATTTGTCAGAAGTGTGCTGAATTTGTCTGAGGAACAAGAAAAACTAATGGAGAGAAGCTCTTGTCGGAAAGAATCAAAAATAAATTCTATATTAGAGAAGAGTGCGTACACCAAAATCTTTAAAAAAAAGCCCGAAGACCAAGAATAAAATGCTCAAGGACACGTCCAAGTAGTCATTTGCAAGTTGTTAGAGGATATAGGGGTTCCTTACGTGACGGTCCTTACAAATTTGGGTCACTTTTGACACTTTCTGCATGAGGAAGGACTAGGGAAGTCGCTACAATAGCGTGACGTTATTTATGAACGACCGCAAATAGGTGCATGCGTCGTTTCATCATACTTACTTGCTTCTGAGCCGGTCAGTCTCTTGTTACGTTTTACTGACATAAATTTGAGTGAATTTTCATCGACAACGGTCTTTCGCACCATAGTTCTGGCTTCAGCCAAATGCATCGCTTCGAAGCGTCTTGCCTTTTCATTTATTGCCTTCATCTCTGCACGCAGATAGTCGCTTTCACTGAAAACTATAGCCAGCTTATCCGTTTTCTTCAGAAGAAATTTCTTATTTTCAGCCAATTGATTGTCTAATTTGATCCACGTTTCACAGAAAATGTGCCGATCATTCATCATCTTGTCCATCATTTCATTCAATCGGCTATTTTCCGCTACAACTGTACATTCGTTTCGTTTCAATGCAGTCAAGCGGCTTTCCAAATTCTCCTTGATTCGTTTTGCTCTGTTTAGATTATTGCTATACTGAAAGTCCGATATCGCCGACGCAGCCAATTCGTAGGACTTAGTGTCCACAACCTTGATGCCGAGTTTTAAATGTTCGATGTTTGACTTCTTCGTTTTAATGTCCTCAAGAAGTTCTTCATGGCGGTCTAGTCGACGCTCAATTTCCCACACCATTTCGTCGCGATCCTGCAACATTTTCGTACTACAATTTGTATGCAGCAATTCGGTTTTGAGTTCATAATCTTCTTTTTTCAGAAGGTCCAACGTTTTGTCGATGTTTCGAAATTGTGGTTTAAGTTTCGTTGATGACTTTGAGTGATATCGTAACGGATTTTTAATTTTGTTGTGCGACATTGTTAAAAACAAATTTTTATAAAATCATATGACAGATTTGCACGAGACTACTACCACTGTATTGAATAAAATGGGTATTAGATCTATTGAATAGTTTTCTAACATGCTTTGTCTCTTCATGCGTTTGTAAACTAGCATTCTGAGGACGACTCCTCGTTAGAATGACGCGAACGAATTCCATAGGATGGTAGGTACTCCAAAAATAATTGCTATTGCTCATTGGTTTCTGATACTGTTACTTAGACTGTCTTGTTATAGTAAGACAAAAATATATTTTCACTGTAAAAAGCACGGTGGAACAAACTTTTAGTCAAAGTGTCGAGTACTCGGGGTTTTAATCTTGAAACGTTCCGAGGGGGTCTCCAGCATTTTTCTCATGTGAAAATTGAAATCGCCGAACCGGGTTTTTTCGACTTTGTTGATTTTCTTTATTTTCCAAAACCTCGGCGAACTTTGACTACCGCTACATGCCACCCTTGCTTGGAGTGAGACTGAGGTTAACGTTGTTGGTTTGCCTTGTCTAAGCTTTATAACGAGTTTTTGCACCTGGGTCGCCCTACTAAGAAATTCTAGAATAAGCATACAATTTCATACATTCTAATTAGTCTAATAATGCAGAATAAGTCTAAATAGCTCCAGACGCTAATTTAAATCGACCAAAGAAGAATCAGACTGAAAAGTAATTGAAACTGTTTGAAATTGTATTCTAAAATTTCTTAGTTCCACGTGCAATCGCTTCTGAAGTGTGCACCGCTGTCTGGTTTCCGTACCAGTCCACACTCGTGGAAAACGTCGAGTCGATCCAAAAGAAGTTAGTTATGTATGCTCTCCGCAGGTCAGTTCGTAGCATAGAGTAATACTCGAGAGGTGACATGGTGGCGCTGATGCTAATCGGCACCCAAAAGTTACATGGGCACCCAGACAATAAAAGCGCCACCATGCTATTTCTCGAGTGTAACTCTATGGTTCGGAGACACGATAATTTTCGTTTACCGCCTTACAAAAACAGATGTGCGCCGCTTTTTGTGACAAGGTTCCAGCTCTACGTTTTTCTTGTGTTCGATTTGTTGAAAGGGAAAATTGATGCGTCACGGTCACACTTGGTCGACAAATTGAAAATTTCTACTTTAAGGAACCATGAATACATCCGGTAGGAACAAAATCGCACTAACGAGCCAGTTACGAATATTTCACGAATATTCAACAAATTTTTGGTGCTTGTGAATATTGATCGTTTGGACACAGTGACCCGTCATTCGTTTCGAGACCAAAGGACCTTTCAGAGGGAGAATGTTCCCGCGACTAGACGAAAAGACATTTCATTGGGTAAAAAGTGTGAGTGAAAGTGAACGCGGCCACAATTTCATACGTCTTCGTTTGGCGAATTTGACAAATTATCATATTTCTGAGTGTTAAGTCAATTAATTATAAGCCAGTGAATCTAAATCCATTAAGAAGTGGTTCATTTACACTACACACATGGAGTACATTGTATGGAACGCGAATAATTACCAAAAACTTGCAGAAGAAAACAGGAGAGATACATAACCTCAATTTTAGCCATCAACCAGAGAAATGATACCTAGATGGCGTTGCGTTGCATTCCAGATAGAAGGAGCATCTGAACTATTTTTGAAAAAAATTGAACAACATGATACTGACAGATGGCCATTGAAAACAT
>JANTFA010151873.1:0-11101 GCA_026413405.1 Phytosciara flavipes
CGGTTATTTCATCTCACTACGTGAAATGCAAAGTTGTTCTACCTACAATACAGTTTGCGTTACCAGCACAACGGGTATACAACTTTGTTTTTTTTTGTTGTTGAAGTTTATTTCTTTGTAGTCGCGTCTATGCACACTGGAAATGCTAGAAATTAATATTCTGTCGTTGTTTCATTAGCCTGAGTCTGAACTCCGATAAATATGAAGAAAAGTTTCATTAGGATGAAGGAAACAACACCAACTAAATTAGCAATGAAGAAGAAAAAAGAACCTCGAACTGACTCTTAATCGCAATGATTAATATTTGGCTGATGTTCGTCTACCAAACAAAATCTACATAACACACACACACATTGCGTCGATATCAATTTTAGCAGAACAACAACACTTCATCATGTCACGTTGTTTGGTTCGACAATTTAACACTTGTGTACTGTACGTCGTCGTAACAAACATACTGGAATAATTGGCTTGCGCAGAAATGAGAGAGAGAAGAAAACGATGAATATCAAAACCGAATGATTCATACAATGGGGGGCGCCTTTAAGAAGTTTCCTGGCTCTTATAGTGCACCGAGCACTTTTTTTATCGTTTGTTTTTTTTTAGCTCGCATTAGCAATTTGAAATTCGAATTGAGATTAACAACCTAAAGCATAACTGAAAATGAAGTGGAACTGGCCAATTAAGGCGAGACAATTTGATTCATTAGCATCTCAGACATTGTGTTTCGACTGAGTTGTTAACTTATACGCACGAATTTGTTTGTTTTTTGCAAATTGGTTTTTCGCATACAAAATGATTCATTTGATTTTGTCGTATGGATATGTTCGACTTAGAACATGGGCGAAGTGTATTCATATTCGCCTTATTGGTATGTGGTCAAGCCTAGTGCGGCTTTTCAGCTTAAATTAGGTTTGTAAGTTATAGTGGTTAACAACTTCATGGCGACAATGACTTGAGTGAAAGGGAAAGACTAGGAAAAACCTCTACAGAAAATTATAAAATTCAAAACTACGGAACGGAAACTAACCAATGAACCAGGGGAATGACAGAGATACAGTGTAAAACTGAGTGCAAGGACAAGGAATATAATAACAAGGAATGAGATACAGAATTAGGATCAGCTAGGCAGGTTGAAGACTAGTGGGTTGTCGGAATAATAGGAGCTAGAGACAAACCTATCGGTTTGAACTCGAACGGAGTCCATAACATTAGCAACGCGAGTGTCACCCTGTATGCAAACTCTATACTTGTCAAAATAACAGTTTCCAAAGCTTCCACACTCGTGAGTTCGACTCGTATCACAAAATTGTCCCTCATGTGATGAATGTCTTCCTCCGCATCCAACATAATCTACTATTTTTTGGGGTTCGTTTTCGCATTTACCGAGCATTAGCACCTAGAGCACAGTACATAACTACTTCAAAATAGATGTGTTGACGAGTTGGGAATATATCCCTCGCCTTCGGCTCTAGATGTAACTCGTCCACTTTTGTCAAAATAACAATTTGGAAGCAGGCGCAGGGACGCAATATTAACAAAAATACAACGAACCTCAGGTATTTGGATCAGTTTTCTCATGGACAAAAGGAACATTTTTCTTCACTCCTCTGCTGATTTCCATACAGTAAATGGCGTAAATTCAATGACTCCATTTATTTCAGTTTTTTTTCATCATTTCGAAAATTAATTTCAATGAATTATTTTGCATTTCGAACCAGAAAAAAAAGAGATCTCTTTACAGTGTGTACCAATTCATTAATTTATGATCAGGCGGAGAGATCGAATATTTACACACATTTCGCTTAATGATGCCGTTTAATGCAACGAAAAACAGCAACTTAAATCCCATAAATTCATGGGTTTTATTTGAATGGCTTTGCACGTTGGAAAGTGAATTGATTACGTAAATTTATTGTACATATCGCCGGTTTGAATATGAGCGCAAATAAAGTTTTTAATTTTTTTTTTGTTGCGGTGCAACTCTGGTAATGATGCGAAATGGGTGAGATTAATTTAAATTGATTTTTTCCTTCTCACACAGAGGAATATTTCGGACTTGATTGAAATCGTTTTTGGGTTACAGATTACAAACTTTAAGAAGCTCCGTTTAACTTTTACTGGCGTTTCATTCGATGAATTCAGGCGAGTAGTTGGTACAATTACGAACCGCTGCAAGCTTAACGATCATCCACATAGAATAGACAGGACTATCAATCATATCTGTTCTTGTGGTCTGGTCCCTGAGACCGTCGTGCAAATCCTTAAGGACTGTCTGCTCTATATCAGTCTCACGTTTAACACCTTCGGGTATTACGAACTCCATGATGAGAATCTACCATCTTTAGACGGAAAATGCCTTAATGAATTACTGTCAAAAACCAGGAGGTTCCAGTGACATGGTCAGCAAAGGTCGAGGGTTGAGAACAAAAGATCTATGATCAGTGTCCTCGCTTCCTCCTGATAGGCTGGAGGCCTATCACAACTCCAACCTATCCCACTCTCATACACTCGAACAAAACGTTCGAATCATACTCTCAAACAAACAGAAACTAAAGGTTGGGTATGGACTTTCTATTCTTCTCTCAATTGAGTGTTCGAAGCGTTTCTCTACATCAACACAGAGCCAGACTCTGTTCTGATTTTGCACGTGTGGGTAGCGATTCACTTTTTTGATCATTTGCTGGCAGAAATTTAAATATTTTCGTGACAAAAGCATGCACAATTTTAGGGGGAAGGGTCTCAAAAAGCGTGCGAAAACCTGCGCACTATTTGAATGGTTCCTTAGCTGCAATTTATTTGTGAAACTTCAACTTTAACAGGAAAAATCCTGACTTTTTCCTCCTTTACACCATTTCAATTAGACTGTTCAACTGTCGTACACATAATCAACTCACTTGGAATCCCCCTGAGAACATACGCATGAGTGTGAAAACAACTTTGAAGCATATTTCAGACGTCTAGATTCATTTTAATTCTACTCGTGCATAAGTGTCTCGTTAACAGCGTTCTGACAACAATAACTACACCGTCAAATTGCTATATCAACATCGAGTTGCATTTACCCCGAGTTATATGCCATTAAAAATCGCAAAATTGACAAACAAGGCGTGTGAGTACTGCTGATTTCCTTTAACAGGAATGCATCGATCGTTATATACCATGCACAATATCGACGACAATTTTATCCGCTGTCCAATGGAAAAGTTTTTTTTTGTTTTCTTTTTGGGGTGAGAATATAATAGAAAAAACATGCATACGCTTTCAAGTAGAATAACTAAACAAAATCGAATCGGATATTTGGTTGGGTTGAGAGCGAGAGAGATACGGAGTGACACATTACAGGCTTAACATTTTATAATAATTTTATTATTCACCCAATTGAAATATTGGTTTCTTGATATTGGATACAGTCATCATCATATCATTCAATTAAATCAACCATGATTCCCACTTACCATAACATTCTAGACTCGATCAAAGGAAATTAATTTGAATTTCAATTCGTATGTGAACCCATCATGATATCACTAAGCATTTTAAACAATTAAGAAGAGAGATTCTTTCCTAATGCATTTCACATTATGGAAAAAGTTATCTTCTTTCGTTTTGTACGATTTGTTACACTCATGATGAATACGTACACATTTTCCGTGTGAGAGGACTTCGTTCATCGCCGTTCTGGGTTGACTTAAGTAAATGTTTCTTTGTGAAATTTTAAAAGATGAAGAAATTTCTGTTGTTGAATAAAACGTCCATCAATAAATATGATGTTGGCATGGATAATAACGCAGGCAGTGACCTTTTTAGACAATTAATGTTAATCATAGTCAATCCGGCAATTACTTTTTGAAAAAGAAAAAATTTCCACCATGATGCCATGCGAAGCGAAAGTGTTCAGCGTTCGTTTAATTATTATAAGGGAACACTGATTAAGATGTGCCGCACTCTAGGCAACAGACAAGGGAATTTATATAAGTTGAAATTATGTATTTATTATGATGATGATCATTTAGATTCGTTATGCTTGTTAATCTGACCATATAGCTAGCTGATGGATTATGGTATGCGAACAAAACAGTTTTCTGTTTTTAATCGAATGGAAGATTTGCATTTTGATTAGTTTGGCTCGTTAAGCTATGATTTAGTGATGAATGTTAGCCTCAGTTTACAACCGAGAACTATAAAAGTTCTTTTCGTATAGGATAACTTACACATTCAACGGAGGCAGTCAAACCTAACGATAAAATAACCTTTTATAAACGGCAGGTGTTTCGCTGGATGATCATTAACTTCTGGTTGTTCCAACTTATGATTCCAAATCTTCTAATTCTTCGTCTTTAATGGAAATTTTGCTTTGATCGCAGCCTATTTTTTGGTCGTCGTTATCGATACCAGAGCTGTTGTAATACAGTAAAATTATTACGAAATTGAGTATACTCAGAAATCAGACAGGAAGTGAATGACATTCTTTGTTCTATGTTCTTTTTTGCGTCATTCTATAAACAATTATCTCTACATTGGTGTAGGTCATGGTATTGCACTCAGCTCTTTCTTATCATCGTCGTTCAATTTTGCGATAATTTGTATGAGTTCATTTTATACAATCTTTTGGAAATGGCTAATCATCTGTTGTTGATAACAGCGTCGTCAGGTTGAAAATACTTTTTCTTCGAAATGTTCTTTGGAATTCCCTTTGTCACAAATTTAGTTATTTCAAGAAATGATTTCAGACAACCATTTACCTTAGCCTTATGAGCTTATGAGCTGACAAATGATAATTAAAGGTTATTTGGTTTGGTTTTATCAGAAAAGCGAACGAAAACAAATCTTCACAGGTAAAAGCAATTCAAATACTTAAGAGCTAAATTGAATTGACAGTTTATGAAAGAATTATTTCTGCTGACGACGCCAAAATTTACTCGATCTCGTTACCATCCAATCTTCGTGGCCTCTGCCATACAAAGCATAAGAGCCTTAAGTTTTTTATTATACCAAAGACTTAAGGTTGTTATGCTTTGTACAGCAGACAGCATTTCGGTTTGAAGTCCGTTCACGTATCCTATTAAAGATGGTTAGTGACTCATTAGATGGATCAAATGATATTTCTGAATCGTGAGATGGGAGGCTTCTTCACCAGAAACCTTTGTTTCTCTGGTTCTACTACTGCTTTCATAGGAAAAGACTGAGGTGTACAAGATTCGGAAGGTGTCACACAATAGTTTCGAAAAAAAATCTTGGATCCCTAGAGATCCTTGAATTCTATACGAACTGTGTGATTTTCAGCCTAAACAAACTTGTGTAAGGTCCATGCAAGGATCTCTTGTAAAAACCTTTTGGACCTTCATTCTTCCCAAGTTTTTATCGTAAGAAACCCGTTACTCCTTTTTTATTAGGCTTCTTTTTTTTTATTAAAAACAGCAATCCCCTACATTGCTGATGTAGAGGATTCTCGCACGGAGGCCTCCATTGGGCCTATTGTGCTTTTTTATTAGGCTTGGAACCTGATTTATCCTGACCCCGAAAATGACGGACTATATTCAACACAATTCATCGAATCTTTTCAGCCTCTCTAACACCAGAATACGTAGTAACACCATCGGATACGTTTTTCCAATAAATTTCCCTCCATACCCTCAAGCATTTTCAAATAAATTTTTTCTTTTCTTTTTCAGGTAAGTGTTCGAAATTCGTATTGCCAAAGTTTCTTCCAAAATCGATAGTCGTAAGTATTATGGAGTAACAAACACACTCACGCTTTAACAAAGCACAAAATTCATTCATAAAAAAGCAGAATGTCGACAAACTAATAAAATTTAAATTCATATCGCGTGTCATCCATTCAATTATACCATTTCGTGTTGCTATATCAGAACATGTCATCTTGTCATATTAATTGAGTTCTAAGAAAATTTCACTTTTAATTTGATTTGTGGCAGAGATTTTATTTGGAAAAGTGTACGTACACGTTATCTCCGGTCACACACATAACAATGTCATTCCTATAAAAAATAAATTCGTCACAGCCGCTTATTCAGAATGTGCTCTAAACAATTTTTTTTTTCATTTTTTGATAAAACTAATCATTACGTGAGTCAACACGTAATCCACAAAACAAATAAAAAGTGGCGACAGAGGTGGACTTTGGATTCTGGTTCCAAATCCATGAAGATTTGAACATAACAAAGGTCGTTCCCTGACCCCTGCGCACCTACCAAACATTACAATTTCAATAATTTCGATATTTCGTGTCGTATTATTCACATTTTCGCTGATGAAATTCGGTTACGGCTCAGAACATAAAGTTCTAAAAACTATTCACTCCCATCATTCATAAACCGACCACGAAAATATCGTTGCATTTCCGACACGAAAGCAAATACACAAACGAAACATTACATAACCATCAACGGTTTTTTTTTTTATTTTTCGAACGAGGATTTCAAATCGTGATCAAGATTGACACAGATATCAGTCTTGTACATCATACAACATTTCTGTTTCGTTCGTTTTTTCATTTGTAAATCCTCCGTTGTTGTCAATATTTATTATTCAGCTTTATTGAAAGTAGACATTCCCTTCGGAGCATTATCCAATATGACGACTACAAACAGACAAAAAAAAACGGGTTTGGTCACAAACATTACTAATGAGATTAGCATCTAACTAATTCATAAATGCACAATCAAAAGAATTATTATGACTGACGACGAGAAGCAATGCACACTGCACACCACACCGTGTGATGGTGGACTATACAATTTACAGACTTTTTTTTTAATGTTTATAAAATAATGGACATGGATGGTGCATGGATGGAGTTCGTGGAAGACACGACCGACTTTTTATGATTAATAACCCAGTAAAAAAGTGTTTTATGGTGAAATTTTTAGTTGTCGTTTTGATCGTGATAAGTCTGATTTAACGGTGGTTAGATGAGAGCCATTCGAAGTCTTTATTGTTATATCGCGGACACGGTTGCCGTTTGCCATTGGCTTAGAATATTTTTTGCTACAGGCTGTAAAATGAATTCTGTCAATACGTATCCTGCAGAGTTCATAAACTTTAAAGTGAACTCGTGACCGCACTGATTTGATTTGTATAAAGTGCTGTACACAAAATGGCGTCACGATCTTTCATTGAATTTCATTGACCCATCCCCTCCATGCGTCACGCAAAAAGGGTTAAATTTGCCAGGACTGTCACGTTTCTTCGACACACTATCCCTCCCTCAAGGAACGACGACATTCGTGTACGACCCTTGAATGTTATTTACATTTATCAGTTTTGTGAAGATCTAGTTAACCCGATCCAGAAACACGGGTCCACTGATCCTTTGTTAACCACTTAAATAACGAGAATCGTCCTGTCTCTTCTAGAAACAGTTCACAATCACAACTCTTCAGACGGAATGACCACTCGCTTCTTAGGATACATAAGACATGGATGCGCGTTTCATCCTCCCTAACCCTACAATTGTATTTGGACGAACCAGAGTGTCACATTTTCCTAACATTCCGCATAAATGTCTCGACTGAAGCGTTTATGATGAACTGCATATGAAAGTTACGAAGGTTTCTAACAATCGATAAATCAAAGAAGATCTTTGCGACACATAACACTCGTCCAATCCATAATTTATTCTGACACTGGTCAAGGGACAGAGTGATTCTTTTTTTTTAGCCGGATTGTATCCACTGCTGGTCGTAAGCGTCCTCGATTTTTTTCCATTTCAATTTGTTTTGTGTTTCGATTCGTCCACCTCTCTGGTGGTCTGCCTCTACGTTTTGGGTAAGGTCCAACGTTCATCTGTCCTTCTTGCAATATGTCCCTCTCAACTCCACTTTTGCAGAACTATGCGTCTTTTGTTTGCTGTCGAATCCATTGATTTCTCATTCTATTTCTGAGCGTAATTCCAAGCATACTCCGTTCCATGGCCCTTTCCGTCACTCTGCAATTATTTTGCTTTTGTTAAGGTTAACGTATCCGCTTCATACGTTAACACTGGAAGGACACATATGTGTCGAACCCTTTACTATCAGACTATTGCTTTAAAAGTAAGTCTGAGTCGGTGCTGCCCATTCAAGACTGATTCTACGATTGTCAGTGTCACCAATTTTAATGTATCTGTCCTCTTCAATGTTTGTCATTACTTTGATCTCCGTTAAATGCATCTTGAGACCAACTTTACTTGACTCTTCGTTCAACTGTTCCAATATGACTTGAGCTGTCATAAGGAGTGTTGATTTCCATTTCAGTTCAGTCTAATTTCTTGAAAACACTCTCCAGAATTGATGTGAATCAAGTCGGTCGGTGAGATGGTGTCACCCCGTTTTACACCTCGACCGATCCTGAATTTCACCGTGCTCTTATAAAGTTAGCGGTTTTATAGACCCCTGCAGGATGATAAAATGCACATGATATGCACTCCACTGTCTCGCCCTCAGTATACAATATCGACTCGTTCAGGGATCCGGTATATTTGAAAATTGTGTACTCCGCACGAGTTCTATGTCTGAAATTCAGTTTGCTATGCTCTTCCCCAGCTCTAATTTATCTTCTATTTCCTGCTTCGACTAAGATAAAGGAAAAGAATTCTCCGAAAAACTTCTAACTGAGTTTGTATCGCGATTATGAATCAACTAAGCATCAAATTTATTCAAATTATAAATGTAAAAATGATGGTCACTTAATCCTAATCTTTGTGGTGTGAATTATTTACATTTTATGTAAATGTTAAAGTCAAAAACCGCATTCGATATCCTATAAACTGGCTATATGCACAACGATGTCCACAAAATTTATTCGAAAAAATTGTACCAAAGTCAATGTTATGGTCAAAAACTATTATACCCCGGACGGAGTAAGAAGAAAGAATTGAATAATAATAAATTGAACGATCTGTGGTTTACTGCTATGTTTATTGTTTACGTATCAATTAGCATATTATTTGCTTGTCCGCAATGGCTATGATGATGATTATCAAGTTCAAAGACTGACAAGAAGTCACAGATGGGACAGAAAAAATCTCGTCTCTAAATAAACACAACGACCGTTCGTTTATACTTCGTCATTTATCAGAGAAGAAATAAAAAATATTTGACTAATTGATTCCACTCTGGGTGTCTTGCTGTCGCTTGTGTGTGTGTGTTTGTATCAGCGTACCAAAATGATGGTGAGACGCATTGACCTCTGCTTCATTCATAAATTATTAATTTTCTTTCAGTGTTTTAAATTCATTCGTTACACTTTTTGCATATTTGGTTCAACAATTCGCCTCAGTCCAATCAATGTGACTGTGTGTGGGCTAGAACATGTTGTGTATAGCTTCAAGGTTATTAAAGTTGAGATTGATAGAAATTCCCGGTAGGTTTTCAAAAGTGCCGCTAAGAGTCTAGTTGTGTAATTGTGTTTTGTTAGCAGGTTCTTTTTGGTTCTCTTCTCGAGTTGTTCACATGAGTGTACATCGTTCACGTTTAGTATTACGTTGCACTCAGATATGTGAAACGAAATCGAAAAAATCATCTTATTCGTACATGGACGTCTTAAAGGTCTTTGTCACAACATCCGTTTCATGTATCTCTAGTCATAAATAACATCCCCCAAGCTGACGTCTGTCGGAACAGTGCCCATAATCCCCGATGCAACTTCTCGCTCAATTGCGACACTGATCCTTCGTATTAAGAAACTCGTTGATCGTTTTTCGCGAGTTGCATTTTGTATTACTTCACCGATGCGTTACATAAGTTTCAGGCCGTCTTCTTCAAATGTTCTCAAAGTTTCGATGTCAACCGGGATAACATGAAAATTGGGCTCTGAATTTCCATGCAGCCACCTCTTGTGACTCTAACGGTTTTTTTTGTTACGTAGCTTGGTGCTCTGGCCAGCGTATCGGCGCAGATGAACTTTCAAACCGTCGTGTTTTCATTCTTCTTCGGTGCCAATCTACGGCCGCTTGTTTTTTCTTCCATCCGGGCGGTTGCACTCAGTAAGTTCGAAAGTTCGAGAATTTATGGGACTTTACAGGTGGTGAAAACTCATTTGATCCAAGTCGTTTATCATAATTTATCATCTTTGAATGGAAAGCGCCGTAATGAAATCCAGTCAAAAACCGGAAGCTTCCAGTGACAGAGTCAGCGAGGCTCGAGAGTTGAAAACACAGGAACTCCGATCTGTGTCTTCGCTTCCTTCTAATAGGATTGAAGCTCTCAAAACTCTGATCTATATGATGTCCCAACTCGTCACCTTCTTTCCCGCAAACATAATTGTGGACCACACATGCTGGAATTCCCGGCCGTATTAACATTGCTATCCGAAATGATCAGTTATCTAGCAAAGTGTCCTTAATGACGAAAATGGAAAGGTGTTTAACCATGCTCGTGTTTCTTTGGTGTTATTTGCCAAAGCTCCAGCTTTTTCATGTTCAGTCAAATCTACTACTTCGCTTGTTTACAATATTTCATACTGTTCGACAAGGAATCTATTAGTTCATTAGTTTTAGCGTAACTTTAGCTACATAAACAGCAAGACACTGAGCGAATTGTTCATTTGTGTCCTTGCTATCGAAAACATATGATTCAAAGATAGTTATTTAAATGCTGAATCTTCCGATATCCACACAAGTGTTTCAAAAAACAAACAGTTACAAATCTCATTAATTGCTTGATGCAGGGGATGGCCTAACCGCGTCAATATAGATAGACGAATCTATGAACTCCATCTATTCATTTTCTCATTTTATAATTAATTCCGCATATCTGCCTAACGTATGGGAGCGACGGCGTCAATCGTACATTCGTCTTAAATTGTATTCAAATCCTTCGGATCATAAAACAAAAATTTCTTTGTCAGATTGACGGTGGTATACGTTTCTATAATGTTCGTAATAGCCAGCCTCTATAAATGTATAGTGAAATGAAACCTAACGGCTTTTTATGAAAATTAACCAATTTCAATTCATTTAATTTCACGATTATATCTCAAAATGCAATCAATATAAAGAAGGTGTGTAGTGTGCTGTGTGCAGCAGTATTATTAGCAGATTATCATCCGTTGTGATGTTAGACATCAATGGGTCTTAAAAGATGAAAATTGCGCATTT
>JANTFA010151884.1:0-11101 GCA_026413405.1 Phytosciara flavipes
ATATTTTCAATAATTTCAATGTTCCAACGCAAACATTATAATTTTAAGGTTCAAACTATAACTAATAAAGTGAAATCTCTAGTTTAAAATCATAAAAAACCAGCATTTGTGGCCTATTTTGGTAAAAGTTAAGGGTGGCCCGATTAGCCCCGTCGAATTTGAGACTTCATTTTTGAGGTAGTGATGCTCGAAGACCGAAATTTCTATAATTTTCAAATATTTTCATTGATCAATTAGGATAACTTAAAGTACTTGAAAAGATCTTTCGAATGGTGTATTTACACATGGCAAAATATTAATTTTTGGTGGGGTGACATCAAAAAGAAAAAATCCGGCCCGAATAGCCCCGGTCTCCCCTAATCCTTTCTATTTACATTATACATCCATTGGACAATAGAGACAAAACATGCCGTGAGCCACGTTACACAACAATTTTTCCATTCCGGTTGATGAGAATGAAAGAGAAAGAGAGATGTTGACAATGAACGAATGAAAGAGAGATAATATTCGTGAAGTATGTATAGAATCACCCATAATAGTGTTTTTTACTTTGGACAGTTGGCACAGTTAGCCTTGCGGGGAAGCAACAAATTTTGTATGAAGTTAGAATAGTTTCGAACAGTTAGCCTTGCGGGTAAACAGAAGAATCCGAACTCACTTGTGTAAGTGTTATAACGAAGTAAAAAAAATATTCAAATTGTCGTAGAACAGTTTTCTTCTTAAAATGCAACACTTTGTCGAAGTAAAAAAAAAGTCGAATCACACGGTCATGAGTAAATTGAGGAATTTAAAAAAAATTCAATTCCTAAAATACGCTATGGTTAAGTTGGAATCTGTGTATGAAAAAAATTCGCAGGCAACAAAGCATTTCATTCAGCAGAAATGTTGCTATTTTTCAAAAAAGGCGGATGGCGATGTAGCGACCTGCATATCCAAATTACAGTCCATTTTGCAAAAGATGAAAGATTCAGGCGAAAACATCTCGGATAGCATTGTAATTACGAACATTTTGAATTCGCTACCTATAAATTAAGTCATTTTGCCAGTGCTTGGGAGTCGATGGCTGAAAATTTTCAGACAATTAGGAACGCCGCAATCAACCTTTTCTCCGTAATGAATTAGTTTATTTGTGTTGATTAATGATTAGCTCGAATGCCATCATCAGATAAAATATTGATGAATACTCGGTTTTGCTCAGTTTGAAGAATTAAAAAATTAAAATTCTTTAAACGGAGCGGAACCGAGTTTTCATCAAAATTTATCAAATAACGCGAACTTTTTTATTGAGAACTTAACGGCGAGGTTGGTTCTACTGAAGAATCTCGTATCACAAATGTCAATGTGAAGGTGGATACGCTTTGATGGTCAAAGAGTTTCGAAAAAAAGTTCCGGTCAAGCCTGGGTAATACCATGTCTGCAATCAAACTGGTCACTGGAAGAATGAATGTCCGGCAGAAGCAAAAGTGAACGACAAATTCATCGAATCAAGGCTCGAAACAAAACCCTAAAAATCAAGCTGAGTCTCAGCGAGGCTATGACAGCTGATCATCAAAGACATCACAATAGAGTATGTTTTAGTTCACAAAATCTTATACTAAAGTGCGACGTTGACGTGCGAAGACTTCAGTATAAACGGCACCTTTTGTTCGAAGAAATGGTACTTTTTGCGAACTACTCATTACACACGACTTGATCGTTGTATTGCTTCGATTGCTTTACCATTACAGACCAAGCAATACAACAGCTTCAGCAAATCATGTCGGTGTTTTTCGATAGCAAACACCGCGGCTATTATTCAGAGTAATAGCTGCTCGTAAGCAAATTGTTGTGATATTCACTTATTGCAACCCATTGTTCAAAATGTGTCCCGTTAGGCTTCACATTGTTGGCTGTGAGAGAGCCGACAAGAAGCGCTTGGTGTGAGAGACTTAGCGAGAAAAAACGGTAACAATAGCCATTGTTACTAGAAGCCAAAACACGTGGTTCGGATTGAATGATACACAATTGTTGGATGTGAGAGATCCGACAATGCTATATGTGAGAGATATAGCGATGACAAAAAGGTGAACGGGTTCTGAACAATTGACGAAAAAGTGTATGTGTGCCACTTCATGTGAAATGATTGCTCATTTCAGTTTGTGTCGTTTGCTGATATACACATAGTCCTGGCAAGACATAGGTGTACTGATGATGACGTGATACGTCGAAATCAGCATGTATTGTCCTTGTGATTCGTCTAACATAAACGTGAACGGTAAAACGTTTCGTTTCAATGTTGAAAAGAGATTTTCAACAAAATTTGGTCTCATCGAAGCAATACAACGATTTAGTAATTTACCGTTACAGACCAAGCAATACAACAGCTTCAGCACACGACTTGATATATTCTGGAAATAATTGTTTTCGACATGATTATTCCCCATGTAAAATACGCGTTTTACGACAAAAACTACTACTGCGTGACACGCTCTATTGGTGCAGCAAATATCTGGCTAACGTGCTGTATCTTCGGGAAATCCACTTGAATTTATTTTCACAAGGAAAAGACATGGCAATGAAGGTGACGGTCCGTTTTTTTCTCTGCTATTTTCAGAGCAATGAAACAGCTCAGGCGGTTGGCTCATCTCCCCACTGCCGACAGTTGGTCCGTACACCAACTGTATTTCGGATCCTGTGTCTACTACGTCAGGTATAAGTACACCATCGAAGGATGATCAGGTAACTTTGACATTATATTATATTGAAACAAGACGCTTAAATGAAATTTGTAGCTAGTCCGACTGAATACTCGTTGCTAGTTGCTACTGTCTTTGGCAAAGCATATAAGTGCATCAAGCATACTGAGTGGCGACCTAGCCTTGTTCGCGGTAAGACGATAGATGAAACCATATTCATGGGAAACTCTATCTAGCTTACAGTGAACTAGAATGAACGGAGGCCTTAAGAGGAATCAATACGATGGAGTTTGACGGTTGATTAGTCCTGAGGTCGGTATAAAAATGTTCTGACTGGGAGTGGACATTAGCTCAAGCAGTCCTTCAAACCAGCATGAACGTTCGTACAGATATGACAGTATACAACGTAGACTGGTAAGATTTGTATGAGCGGATGTAGACATGGATAGATGGAATATTTGGGTCCCCGGCCCCTTGTTGCTGAGTCTGAGTCTGACAAGGGAAAGACATGGCAATGACGTCAAATAAGACTAAATGTGAATTTACTAGAAATGGAAATACTATTTTGGTTGGTCATCGCAAACTCAATTTGTTCAAGTTGATGTTCGTAGTGGTCGTTTTTATTTTTGATGGAACGGAAATACAATGTCAATAGGTGGTTGGCCCACCATCTTCCCTTATTACGCTTTGTAGACGCGCACCCATTGTGGCGTACAGCAATTTTAGTTTCCTCTTTGAATTCTGGGCAAATTCTTCCCAATTTTTGGAAATACTCTGCTCCAAATCCTCTGGCTTATGACGATAGCAAAACTCCCATCTATCGGTGGCCATACTCCATATGTTCTGAAGTACGTTCAAATCGCCACTAAGTGGCGGCATAATGATTTTGTCGATTTCATCGAACCAACACTGGTTGGTTCTAAACGCCAGCGTATTTTCTAAACACAATGTGATGCTGTTCCATCCCCCATAGTATTCGTGAATAAATGGGACAAGGTGTTTTTCCAAAAGATTCTTGTAATCTTCACCTTCTAATTGATAACGAGTGAAGACCAGATCTCCTAGACCCTTTTGAGATATGCATCCCCATATTCCGGTGATTCGATTTGCTTCATGAAATAAATTTCTCTCTCCAATAAATACGACGTTGCTCCAGTCTCTCTCTAGGTTTGCCTCTGCAAATTTTCGTCGATCGCCACGAGTCGTTGGATTTATACATGGCTGTGTATCATAAAAACGAGTGACTTGTTTTATTTCGTTAAAAATTTTTTTATTGTGTTACCACATGATCCATAAAAGCCCCTCGAAAAGCCATTTCTTTGATATTTTGCCAAAGGAAATTGAACAGATTTTACGCACTTGAAACAGACCAATTCGTTTTAGTCAGACTACTTTGCGAAAAAAATCTTTTATTTGAAGGCAGTTCAATAATCAGATAAACGAAATTTGTAGAATGGTTAAATTATCGTAGTTTTCAGGGGTTTATTGAATGGAATGATCAGGGCCGGGCTGGCTACATGTTGGCCCTTCGAACGATCGACACGACGTTTAGGTCGACCCCAAATTTTTGAAAGTTGAAAAAACTTAAATTTTGAGAATCAGTCCTCTCTTCCTCTAAGCCTTTACAGCAAACTATCAAAAAAAATTCGTACGAAAAGAAAAACAATAGCCGAGAGCATCACTGTGATTGGAGGAAAAAACCAAAACCTCTACTTGAACATTATATCAAAATAGAAAACTAAAGCTAGACTTAAGATTAAATTCACCACACGAATTTAACGTTCACATTTCTATGCTTCGCTGACATATGAATAACATTTCGATGACATGTCGCTTCAACGGATATAACTATGTTCCTACCAAATCTCTGATCAAATCGGAATCTGAAATCGCACAAAAACCCTCAAATTCAATTGAGGACTTCCGTATGAATTCCGAGATCGTGTCGTAGCCAGTATCTCTATGCAATTGATCAGTCGAATATCTCCAGGAGAGCTTACTGATGAGTTTGAGACACTTGTTTTTAACGACCTGGATCTTATCGCAGCAAATTATTTGCAGCATAAATATTGCAGCAAAAAAAACCTGCTTTGACTGAAGATCAACGAGAGATGCGAGTTAGCTATTTTCAAACCAGGAAATAACAGTTTCGCTGATCGATACATATACATCACACTCAGTTGTGGAATATGGGCCGTGGATAAGCCGTGGTGGCCATGTTGAGTTAAGTTTGATTTCAGGTCGTTTAAGTAGCATTTACTATGTCGAGCTATGTAGGTTTGATACAATTTCTTTCCCTCAAAGATGGTTAAGTGCAAGATTAAATTCGGAAATATTTGTCAGACTTAGTATGTCTCGACTGACATTTTTCAGAATATGTGAGGCAACATTTTGCAAAAGAAATATGTTTACATCGCCTTTTGTTTTGTATAGTTGAAGTTGCCTTAGAACCGGAACGTCTTTAAAACGAAAATTGGCAATATTCAATTTAGCGATATATGAAATGAATGCGAGTAGTGAATCAAACATTAGCTTTGCTGATACGGACAGCTGCAGATTTGATTCCACTGAAATTGAAACTACCGACACCGAAGATTGCATTTCATGTGACTCTTGCGCCACCAACTGTATGTGTTTCGATTCTTCATTCGAAACTGATCGCACAAATGAATTTTACAGCGATTCTGATTTCGATACGTCTGACGATTCAGATATGGACGTAGAATTTGATGAAAATGGTGCAAGTTCCGACCTAAGCGACTTCAGTGAAATGTACGATGATGACATGAGTTTTCAGTCGACTTACTCAACTGAAATGGAACATGATGAACAAGAACAAAATCAACATCCAACTAACACTTCCACGCCGAACGTAAGCCAAGAGGAAACTAGACATTTTTTGCGGAATTGGATTTTAGAAGAAAACGTCAACCACCAAGCTGTGAATCCTTTGCTACGTTTTTGTAAACGAACTTGGCCTGATCTTTGTATGGATGTAAGAACATTGATGAAAACACCTAGAACCAGGGAAGTTATACCCCTCAACCCCGGGAAGTATGTGTACCTTGGAATAGAATCGTCAATCGATCTACTTTTGTCTACCATTGATGTCGCACTGTTACCGGAACGTTTGATGCTTACCTTCATGATCGATGGCGTACCTTTAGCGAAAAGCAGTAATAACGGATTTTGGTTGATACTCGGACGAATAGACAATATACAGATTTTACGAAAACACATCTTCGTCGTCGATGTTTATTATGGAGATAAGAAACCGGAATCGTTCAACGACTTTTTGGAGCCGTTCGTTCGAGAATTCATCAGGCTGAAACATACCTACCAGCATGGCAATAAGACAATTCCATTAGTGATCCATTCAATCGTTTGTGATGGTCCAGCGAAAGCTGATGTAAAATACATCAAGCATCCCACTGGGTTCTATGCATGCGATAGATGTGAAGTGAAGGGCATCAAAATCAATAATCGAATGTGTTTCAACAATACAAATGAAACTTTGAGAGACAATCAATCGTTCAGGAACGCCACCAACGGAGAACATCATAGGGGTGAACCGATCATTGCAGATATTCAGGAACTAGACATGGTTGATGACTTCCCCCTTGATCCCTTACATGTCATATACTTAGGAGTTGTGAAACGGCTCCTTCGGATCTGGATGTTCGGCGACAAAGACTCTGCCCTAAGCGACGCAAGTATTGCAAGAATATCCGAACATTTGAAATCAATTGGAAAGTCTCAGCCCAAAGAATTCCAAAGGAAATGCCGAGAGCTGTCAAACATTGGATTTTTCAAAGGACATGAATTTCGTACATTTTTGTTGTACTCCGGCCCTGTTGTTCTAAGGCACGTTTTACCATATGACCAGTACAATCATTTTTTGCTGCTCCACTGTGCTATTACCATTTTGAATCGAGCTGAAATGTGTCAAACCTACAACCGTCTGGCTGAGCTGCTTTTGAAAGATTTTATTGAAGGTAACAACCAAGAAAGACAACATTCAAAATATTTTGGTTTGTAAAACGTCAACACAACAAATAACAAATTTTTAAATGTTTAAAATTGCGTTTGAGAACGTTCATCTGACACAATTTGAAAAAAAAATTATTTCATGCACTGCGCAAAAGTACCGCCCTTCTGCGTACATATTCACCAAATGAAATTGTAGAATTGCTACAGTACATAAAATCTTGTTCATAACTTATGCCTCAGCTGAATTTTGCTTATATGATGTGTCGGCTTCACCTCGGTTTGTCAATTTCCAGATCTATTACGCAAAATTTCCTTAAGCATGTGTTATGAGAATAGCTATTCTCATAGACATTATTATTCAATAACAAAATCAAAATGTATTTTCCAAGGTATGGCTGAACATTACGGCGCGTGGAATGTGGTTCTTTGCGTGCATAGCTTATGCCATATACCTAAAGACGTACAGAAATACGGAAATTTAAATGAGTACGGTGCGTTTCCATTTGAAAGCCATATGTATCATATTAAACGCCAAATCAAAAAGCATAACACACAACAAGCGGAACTATGTAACAGAATCGAAGAGAGAAAACAATCAAACTTCGTTAAAGGTAATTTGCCTATCGTCGTGTACACTTTATTATTAACGGATGATCACATTCTTTATTTTCAAGTTCCGAAAGTTAACGTTTATCCGTTGCTACAAAAACCGAAACTGATCGATCGAAGAACAAAAGTGTTTTGTGCAATTGTCATGGATAATTTCACATTGAAGAACACGGCAGGAAATAATTGGTTTATGACGAAACAGTTGGAAATTGTACGTTTCGAATATGCGCAAAACATTAATGGAAATTGGTGGGTTTTCGGCTATGAACGTAGGATAAAGTCAGATTTTTACACGATTCCTATTCAGTCGTCAAAGTTAAACATCTTCAGAGTATTTGATAAGGAAGATGCAGTTGGAAAGATGTATAACATCAATGATATAGCATCGAAAATGTTTTGCATCTCGTATGAAGAAAACTATGATGTATTGTTCCCTTTGAACCATTCGCTTGAACATTGAGTGTAAAGAAAATTATAACAACTTTGTTCAATAAATTTTCGAACTTTAATGATTTGGTATCGAGTTGAATTCGATCGTTCCCATTATTTCTCCAAGTTCCATTTTGAATTTTAGTGTTTTTCACCTGTATTTCAAGCAAATTTCACTTGATTTTGAAGAATTTTTTTGTAGAATTAGATTTGACTCGGACTTCATACGGGGCTATCGATATTACTGTAAGCATTTTTAACTAGGGATGATTGAATGGAATGATCGAGGAATGCAGTATTAAGATGTATGTCTTCTATAGATACGTGTACTGTTCACTACTCGTACGGTTTTCCCTTATGTTTATATTATGCTATTTCTATGTCTTAAGTCATTATCCAAAAGTGTCTGTCAAAAACACATTCACTGCAAATCATCGTAACATGATAAGAAAGAGTCGAAATGAAATATTTCGGTAATGTTATTCATGGTGAAGTCTGGCTAGAAAAGCCCTGCTGAGGACGGAATTTGCTTCCATTCTGGTCAGAATCTGTTTTAATTGCCAGCATCAGTTTCCATTCTGGCCATGATCAGCTGTAATTCTGGCCAGACTTTGAAATGTGATTGCGTACAGACTCAGCACTCCCAAGCAAAGATGAAAGTTTCAAAGTGTCAAAATGCGTAGTCTCAGAGAACAATAGATTTGAGATCGTGAGACTACGTATTTTTACTTTTTGGGACTTTTGTTTTTACTTGGGCTGATATTATTTAGACTGATAGATGGACCGAATCCGTATTAAAGTAAACTCTGGATTGTTTCAATCAAGAACTGCCTTCGAAAGAATTTTTATCAAGGCAACTTGCTTTGACTCTAGACCTGAAAAATTGTAGCAAAACCTTTCATTTAAATTCAGTCGTTTACTTTTCTTATTTACGAGATGCTTCCCAGCATTTTCACTTAACATAAAAAGACTATAAAATATACATGAGATTCAGAACATGCAATTACTAATTCAACGGTAACCGCAATGAGGTTTCAACAGCCTAGATCGACTTTCGGAATTTCTCCGTGACGATTTCCTCAGTACAGACTTTATCCTTTAGTCATTTTATCAAGTCGGTCATCAAAATTAACAGTTCATTCTGTTTTTCTAACTGAAGATTTATCTTCTCTAAAACAATAACTGATATGTCCGTTATTTCGGCAGGTGTGGCCTCATCTCCAACTTGCACGATACCAATAGAAATTGCTTCGCATTGAACAGCGGTGGTGGAACTTTGACCTTTGATAGTCGATTGCACTGGAAATTTTATTTATGAAGATGTGGCAAACTTGTTATATTTTATGAAGAATATTACTGTGATCGGATCGGACTAATCCCAACGTGTCATCATCGGATGAATCGGGTTTCGAACGTTTACTTTGACTATACTTCATGTTTGATTTATGTGCCGTCCAGATTCTACGCCACTCTAAACTGGTGTGAGTCGGCGGGCCAATGTGGTTTAGTTCGATCGTCAATGATTCCCATTGAGAAGCATACTCCACTTTTTGCAAATCTTTGGGTAGGCCTAACGTAGATTTCAATGTGAGGGAAATCACTCAAACAAATAAACAGTAGCATCAATGTTCTAACCGTCAACAAAGGCAGCAATTCGACTCATCTGCTGAGGCTTGGTATTTGGCTGTTTTTCTGGTTTAGATATCTGTATCCCTTCATCCACAACAATAAAATTTCGGAAGGCTTCTTCCTCATCGTCACTTAATTTCTTTCGATTCATTTCACCTTCGAATAAAATTTTTCCAAAAAAAACGGACACCGACCAACAATAATGACATTTGTTAAAATTCAGTGCTGTCACGAGTTGGTTGCAGAGACTTTACGACAAGATAATGTCGCAGAAAAATTTTAATATTACGACTGGGACATAGGGACTCTTTCAACTGAAATGAAACGCAATTGAAATCTTGTTTTAAAATTACAGCAAGATTCAGTGGATTTTTTGAGAGTGAGTGACAGCTGTATTGAGTCTTAACTAAAAGGAGTGATTGATTATCCTGATACTATTGCGATATTATTTTATGATATTCCGGATGGAGAAAAATTTCGTGTATGAGGCGATGTTTACATCAACTGACATTCGCAAATGAAGAGAACATTTTGAGTTCAAAATATTTAATATGGAGAAAATCCACTGAATTAGTAGGTTCTGTGTGCCAGGGTGTCTTAACCTGTTCTTTTACAGCAATGATAATTTTCAGGCGGAAAAAATATATTATCTCATATTTCTCTGCAATGGCAAAGAATGTTGAGTAAAATGGAACGTCTGTCTTTTGAATTTTCATTGTTTCCTTCCTTCGAGAAATTGTGTAACTTAGATAACAAAGGTGATTCATAACACGCAATAATGAAAAAGTTGTGTTTACTTTTGAGTTGGAATTTTCTATTTTCACAACTCGGTCAACAAATAAGAATGTCAGGCTTAGGGCTGACTTGAGATTGTCTAAGTATTTTATTTGCTTAAAAAATAATTACAAAAGCACTGCGAGTGAGGAATAGCTACATTTTATTAGTCATTGAAATTATCAAATTGTTCTTCAGCCACAAGGAGATTCAGTAAATGGTTCTGAACACTTGACAAAAATTTTGAGAAACTTCTAGACTAAACAATAATTTTACTTCCGCTTATCACTCTACGAAAACGAAGATAATTTGTCACACAAACACACATCATTATAAACGTATTTTTCAACCTGTTTACTGAACTGCAGTCTTTTTAGACTCGTAAGGGATGAATTTAAATAAACTGATTCAAAGCGTCTTAACGAAAAATGATTATTCTTCGGTCGAAGTAGACTGATTACAACCGATTGACCAGCATTTGTTTATTTAGCAAACATTGGTTTAGAACTTTCAGAACTGCTAAAATCTAGCTTGAAGGATCGTAATATAACCATATATATCAACCCGTTCAATTCAATCAGTGTCGTTTCAAATAAATGGCGTTTCGAGCGTTTCAAGGAGCCTTCAAGGATCACATGGTAGGGCGGTAATATATTTCTTTTGTGATGAAGCGTGACATGAAGTCTTTTATAGCCACGTATGACTGCAACCATCAGAAACGTTAGACGGAAATTTGCGATTGATAACATGAACCGAGATTGGAGTAATGTCATCTTTGTGGCTGAGAGAAGTCTAATTTCTGATGGGAAACTCGTCATCGGATTTTGGGGCTGTGTATCGGCTCGTGGACTTGGTGAGCTGCATTTCACCAGTGATCGATTAGAAGGTAACGATTATAAGGAATTATTGCAAAATCACTACAGACCAACTCGTGTTATTACAGACCAACTCGTGTTATTACAGACCAATTCGTGTTACTACAGACCAACTCGTGT